>JAABOM020074641.1:0-81337 GCA_011800125.2 Solanum clarkiae | reverse complement strand
TGTGTGTCAAATGTGTTTTTACTATTTCATTTGGTCAAGGAATCATCGCTGCATTATTTGAGTTAACTAGTAGGCATCTGTCCCTCTTGTATATCCTATTGTTGAATCTAATATGACATTGAATAAGTCAACTCGAAAAGGAGATATAGTTTTGGGTTATTCTGTTGACTATCACTGAAAAGAATTTGCTAGTCCTGTTGAGATGAATTTTGTTTTCCTTGAGGTCCTGTAATAGGTGTTATTCGATGGCAAATCAAGACAAACCTGTTGGATTGTCATATTTGTAATTTGTGGCCTTCTTTGTTACTTGTTCTCCTTGTTTTAGTGGTTACGAGCGATGATCTTTTGGATACCATGAACATGAAGTAGTAGTCTATATGTACGTCTCTACTATTGCACCTTCATATTAGGTGCTTAGAATTATTATTTACGTATTTACTTGTTTTTTGTTTCATGTAAATTGTTTTGGAGTTTTAAATAGGCTCCTCTCCTATCATTTGCATCTCGTTGGGCCAAGGAGGCCCAACTACCCTTTTTGAGTCAGCTCAACTCGTGAGATAAGGAAGGTACAGGTACATGGAAGTTGAAATACAGGTTTTGAAGGCCAAAATCTGTCAATATACACATGTGATATATGGGCAGAAAGGGACAAAAGAGCCTAATTCAGGCAGCTGCTGGACAGATTCTTAAAGGGCCTGACAGGCCCAAATATGTACAAATTAGGGCAGGTGGAAGATTGCGCCTGCCAAGCCCAATCTTTATTTTAATTCTCTTTCTTTTGTGTTTATTATATTATTTGTGATACTTGTTTGACACTAAATTTATTACATTATTTATATTATTTCTTATTTATAATTTAACTAATTTCCCAAACATATTTAAGATTTATGTTAATTTCCTTTTTGACTCCTCTTTAATGTTAGAATTGTTTCTACAAATTAGATTTTGGTAAAATTTTGTATATTTGGTCCAATAGTTATTCGATTTTCTTGACTCAGTCAACGTCTTTCAAATTTATAAACATTTTGCAAACTTAGTCAATTCTCTCCATTTAGTCAATATTCTTCAAATTGAGTCCATTGTTTTTCAAACTTACCACAATTTTCAAACTTAGTCAATTCTTTTTCAAACTTAGCACAATTTTTCGAACTTAGTCAATATCTTTCAAATTTAGCCAATTTTTTAAATATAGTCACCTCTTTTTCAAAGTTAGTCAACATTCTAATCGTTAGTCAATCGCAAGTTAGCGGTCATTTTCAGTGATTAATTTCTTCTCAAGATGGAAATTAAACTCTTACCCAACTCTCAGAAAATTTAAATTTTTTCTGTTAGGTTTTAAAATTATGTTTCTTAATTTTCCTTCAATTAAGTAGCGACTTCGTTAAATCTCGAAAATTTAATTTATACTTCAATTAATTAAGTAATAAATCAGATTTTCGAAAGAAAAGTCAAGTCATTTTTCAAATTAACAATAGGTAACCATTTTCCATTAACTATGTTGCCACCATAGGTTTGTAATTAGCTAATGGATCCATATAGCTCTTGTTGCATGATTGACCCAAAAAGGGTGGTGTTCCCGTATGACACATGCTAATTAATAATCGAAAAGTGTGTAGTATCCCTAAGGATATTCTCTCATACATTAATAAAAAAGTGTGGTAATCTCATAAGGTATTTGTACAACGCTCTTTGAAATGGGGTTAGTTCTTATAAGATGAAGTATTTGGTTTACCTTGCAAAGTAGACCACTTATTGTTCGTTGTGGAGTGAACATCCAGATTTCAAGTAATAGCTCAATTGGTCTTATATTATATGTCGATTATAGTCCCTTCCTATCTATGCATAATATTTCATGTGACATGGTTATATGATGAGCATAATATGAGACTTAAAGAGTCTGGTTGCCTTGATATTTTGATTATTGATGAGATGAAGATGACAAGATGCTAATTGTTGACCTTGAGGTACTAGAGGAGGCACTTGGCATAGCCTGTGATGTCATGACTACTTTACAATTCATCCTAATGTCTTTGTCATGACCCAAGCCTAGGGCCTGGATGTGACACGGCGAATGGACAAACCAAGGGACCCCAAACAAGCCTCTTAACATATCATACACATCCTTGGTCGAAGAAGCTATTAAACAACAACAAGAGCAATAACAGCAAAAGGACTAAGGGAGTCTTTCATAGCATTAAAACATGCAAGAGTCAAGAGAGTCAAAGCTCATAGCATCATTACATAACTTGTCCAATAACACCTCTACACTTAGAATTGAATGGGGCCAAAACAACTTTCTGGGCTCACCCTCATAGTCAAAAGCATACAAGTAGATAATGAAAGTCTTTACATAACATAAGAACAAGAGATATCGTCCCTGGAGTTGAGGACTCACCAAACTTGAATTAAGAAAATAGTACTAGCCATGAGGAGGATGAGGATGATCGTGAGGAGCTCCAGTTCTTGCATGGTCTGATCATGTAGGCATAGAGTATGCGTTAGTATGTTTGAATATACTAAGTATGTAGGATGCAATACAATAAGAGATAGTCAACATAGTCAAAGTGCATAATCATAAACAAGAGATTGTATATTAGCAAGATGGAATGCATGAACAACGCTTGAAGTAAAACATGCTTATATAGGACATATTACATGTGTAGGAAGAGACCATCATCATAGACGAAGCAACTTAGTACTTGGAATTCAGGGCATGCCACCCACTTGGAAGGTGGATGAGGTATCTATCCCCCATCTTTTGTACTATGGGATTGCCACCACCCAACAAGGTGGTTGAGATACACATCCCTCATCTATCATAGTATGGGATTGCCACCACCTAATAAGGTGGATAAGGTATATGTCCCTCATCTATGGTAGTATGGGATTGCCACCACCCGACAAGGTGGATGAGGTATATACCCCTCATATATGGTAGTACAGGATTGCCATCACCATCAGAAACATCCCCTAATTGTTTGAAAACAGATTCACGTACGGGGGTTCAAATGGAGAACACAACAGATAAAGAAGAGCATATACAAAAGGATGGCATAGTTATCAGGATCTTGCGGAGGCTACATCAGAAATAAGGGACAATACAGAGGGACAAAACACTTGAGAGAATAAAATTGCAGAAGATATTTTTGATAATACAAAGGAGCAATAACCAATGATTTTCCAAGAAGAACATAGAGAGGTTGAAAATCAGATAGAAAAAGAGGAGGAAGATGATGTGGAGGATATGGGACAGTTTAAGGAAGTCACAAAAGATGCAGATCTATCTCCTCGTCACATGAAGAACTTACAAAATATGACAAAGAAAGGAAAACTAACAAAAAGCAAAGTGAGTCACATTATCACAAGGAGTAACTCAGCAAGTTCATCATCATCCAAATGATAGATAAGATCCTATTTTGGAATATAAGATCTATGAATACTCAAGATTTGTTTGACAAACTCATAGATCTTAAGAGATGACATAGATATGCATATATAACCCTGTTTGAACCCTTTCAGGGGCCTCAAGAATTTGAGAATTATAGACTAAAGCTAGGTAAGGATTATGCTATAGTCAATGCCTCAATTAAAATCTAGATCTTCTGGAACAGACAGTGGGATGGGATTACATATATAGTGACACAATTCAACAATTGTCACTAAAATTTAAAGATAGAAGTATCCAATTGAAAATTTTTAATATGGCAGTCTATGCAAGGTGTAGTGCGTTAGAAAGACTAGAATTATGGGACAACATGAAGTATATGGCCGAAGAAATTACTTCTCCATGGATGTTGGGAGATGATTTCGATGTCATTCTTCCTGAAGAAGAGAAGTTAGGAGGTCTTTCAGTTATGAATCAGGAGACAATAGATATTGCACAGTGACTCGATGCTTGCAATCTAATGGAGTCGGAGTACTTTGGGAGTCTTATACATGGTGGAATGGAAGATTGGAAACAGACTATATTTTTAAGAGATTGGATCGGGTGGCAGTGAATCAAGACTTTTTACAACTTTTTTCGAACAGTGAAGCATCATCTGGGCAGACAAGGCTCAGATCACTCACCCTTTCAAGTTATTTGCAAAAATGATAGAGACGTTCATGCCAAACCATTTAGATCCCTTAATTTTTGGGTGAATCACCCAAACTTTAAGGAAATTGTACAACAAAACTGGGAGGTATCTGTTGAGGGTAGTCCTTTTTATATAGTTCAACAAAAACTGAAAAGACTAAATAAGTGGAGCAGAGATACATATGGCAATTTTTTTTTAAAAAAATTGCTACATTAGAAGATATTGCTAGAATGAAGGAAACACAATTGGAAATCCATCCAATAGAGGAGAATAAGAAGGAATTAAATGAAGCTGATGAATCCCTAAAGCAATATTATAGGCTGGAGGAGGAGTATTGGAAACAAAAGGCCGGTATGCCATGGTTTAAGGAGGGTGACATAAATACAAAATTTCTTTCATTCCTTTGTCAAAGAAAAAAGGCTAAAATTGAGAATTAATGAGATTAAGGATGATCAAGGGATGGTATGGCAGATGACTGAAGATATTGGCAATGCAGCAATTCAAGATTTTACAAAATAGTTAAAAGAAGAGGTGAGAATTGATGACTTCTCGATGTTGGAGGCCATACCTAAATTGATATCTGATGAGCAGAATCTGTACATGACAAGACCTCCAACAGATGAATAAGTTAAAGAAGTGGTATTTGGCATGAGTAATGAAAGCGCCAGTGCATCAGATGGTCTTTCTGGAGCACTTTTTTAGGCTTGCTGGGATATAATCAAGGAGGACATAGTAAGACTGGTGATGGCTTTCTTTTATAGGAGTGAACTACATAATTTGTAACTCATACAAATGTAGTACTCATACCATAAAAAGAGAAGATAACATCCTTCAATGAACTAAGACTAATCAGTCTTAATACTTTTTCGAATAAAATCATCTCAAAGGTACTACATGGGAGAATTGCTAGAGTACTGTCTGATGTTATTTCTAAGAATCAAACAGGATTTATGAAAGGGAGGAGTATTGCAGAGAATGTACTTTTAGCACAAGATTTGATTAGAGATATTAGAGGAAAAAAGACTTTCACAATATTGTTGTGAAGTTAGATCTGGCTAAAGCATATGATAAAGTGCCATGTATTTGTTTGACAAAGGTTATGAGAAAATTTGGATTTGATGAAAGAATAATTGATATGGTATGGAGGATCATCTCTAATAATTGGTACTCTATCATGGTGAATAGAAAAGATCTTGGCTTTTTCAATTCATCAAGAGGATTAAAGCAAGGAGACCCACTATCACCAACATTATTTATCATTGCGGTAGATGTATTAGCAAGAAATCTGAACTCTTTGAATGAAGATGTTGATTTAAAAGGTATGGTTTGCCTAAATAGAGCAGAGAAATCATCCACCTTTCATATGCCGATGATACTATTATATTTTGCTCTAGCCACAGGAAATCAATGAAAAAGATAATGGAGGTCCTAAAGAGGTATGAATTTGTTTCAAGTCAGATGATCAACTTTGCAAAAAGTTATGTTTATCTACATGATAAAGTACCATATGCCAATTGTCAGAAAGTCAAGAGACTTATTGGCATTGCACAAGGTACTTTTCCATTTACATATTTAGGCTGTCCGGTCTTTTATGGGAGGAGAAAAATGATTTATTTTGAGGAGTTGCTCAAAATGGTAACCAAAAGGGTAATGGGATGGCAAAATAGGTTGCTTACCTTTGGAGGAAGATATATTTTGATAATGCATGTGGTACAATCTATGCCTATATATTTGCTATCTGCCATGAACCCTCCAAAAGGGGTTATTGAGCAATTACACAAAATATTCTCAAAATTCTTTTGGGAAAGCACTGGGGAAGTAAAAGAAAAGCACAGGGTAGCTTGAGATAAGCTATGTTACCCAAAATAAGAAGGAGGGTTACACTTTAGATCCTTTCATGATGTGGTAGCAACACGTTCTGCAAAGTTATGGCGAATTTTTAGGACATCCACAAATTCATTATGGGGGGAATTCATATTGAATAAATATTGTAAGAAATGACACCTAGTTATGGCTACTTCCATAGAAAGATCTTGTGTTTGAAAAAAATTGACTCAGATTAGAGAAGAGGTGGAGCATTATATCTGGTGGTAACTGAAATCAGGGAAAGCAAACTTCTAGTATGATAATTGGACCAATCCAGGAGAACTATACTACATAAAAGATGATAGGGCTGGAGA
Organism: Solanum clarkiae; assembly: GCA_011800125.2. NCBI lineage: Eukaryota > Viridiplantae > Streptophyta > Magnoliopsida > Solanales > Solanaceae > Solanum > Solanum clarkiae. The sequence continues at coordinate 75,081 of JAABOM020074641.1, read as the reverse complement.
AGAAGAGATGGCGATCAAAGAGTTTATTGTGCACAACCAGTGGGATAAGGAGAAATTACTTAAATATATTTTAGAAGAAATGACTGAACATATAGTAAGTAATATTTCACCTTATCTTGACACTGGACAATCAGACAAGGCTCACTTGATGGGCCAAGGAAATAGGGTTTTTTCCATCAAATCAGCATAGGATACAATTTGAAAGGAAAAGCGAAAGGAAGATCATCAGATTAGAATATGGACTAAAGGAGTGCCTTTTAAAATAAATTTTTTTCTTTCGAAGGCTTGGAAAGGAAGGATTGCCACAACTGACAACCTCAAGAGAATGAAAATTAATTATTTCTAGATATAGGTGTTGTGGCTCATATTGTTGTGTACCCTAAATGTGGAAGGAGCCATGGAGGCCCATGTTTGAAGGGTTGTAATGCATGCTATGAATGTAGGGAGCTTGGTGACAAAAATATAGATCGTCCAAGAAATCATGGCAAGGGATGGGGCACAAATGCGGTCCCATTGGGTAGAGGTAGTCCTCAAGCTGGTGTCGAAAGGCACAATCGATTTTATGCTCTACATGGGAAGCAAGAGGTGGTGAGATTCCCAATGTTATTACCGGTATGTTGAAAATCTTTGACTTTGATGTATATGCTTTTATTAATCTGGGTGCCACTCTTTCCATTGTTACCATTTTTGTGGCTAAAAAGTTCCATGTTAACCCTGAGTTATTGCATGAGTCATATGAAGTGTCTACTCCTATTGGTTCCTCTATTGTAGGTAAGAATGTTTATAGGAGTTATGCTATTTGTATTTTAAGTTATTGCCTTGTGATCTTGTTGAATTAGGCATAGCTGATTTTGATATCACTCTTCGGATGGATTGGTTGCATGTCTACTATGCTTCTATTGATTGTACTGCCTGTAGAGTCAAGTTTCAATCCTCTAATGAGCCTGTACTTGAGCGGAAAAGTCAATATATGGTGTTCAAGGGTGATTCATTTCTTAAATTAAAGCCCATAAGTTGATTTCTAGAGGGTGTTTGTATCATCTTGTGAGGGTTAAAAATGTGGAGTCCAAAGTCTCTTCCATTGAGTCGGTTCTGATTGTAAATGAGTTTATTGATGTCTTCCCATATGATCTTCCTAGTGTCCCTCCCGAAAGGGAGATAGATTTTGGCATAGATCTCCTTCCTGATACCCAACCTATCTCCATTCCCCCTTACCATATGGCCCCGATAGAGTTGAAGGAGTTGAAGGAATAATTGAAAGTTTTATTGGAAAAAGGATTTATTGGACCAAGACAATCACCTTGGGGTGTCCCCATGTTATTTTATAGAAGATGGATTGGTCACTTAGAATGTGCATTGACTATTGACAACTCCATAAGGTCACCATCAAGAATAGATATTCTCTTCTCTAAGATTGATCATCGATCCGGATATCATCAAGTAAGGGTGAGGGAGTGTGACATTCCCAAGACTGCTTTCAGACTAGATTTGTGCATTATGAGTTTGTTGTGATGTCGTTTGGGTTGACCAATGCACCGGCCATATTCATGGACCTAATGAACAGGGTCTTCAAACCTTACCATGATTCCTTTGTTGTGGTCTTCATTGATGATATTTTGATATATAGGGAATTTGAAGGTTGTGTTGCAAAGATTGAGAGAGGAGGAATTATATGCCAAATATGATAAGTGTGAATTTTAGTTGGAGGAGGTTGCATTCTTGGGTCATGTGGTGTCGAAGGATGGTTTAAAAGTGGATCCTAAGAAAACTGATGTTACTAGAAATTGTCCTAGACCATTAACCCCATCGGATATTAGGAGCTTCTTTAGCCTAATGGGTTATTATAGAAGGTTTGTGAATGGGTTCTTCTCCATTGCTTCCCCTATGACAATATTGACACAAAAGAGGTTAAATTTGTGTGGACTGATGAGTGTGAGAGGAGCTTCCAAAAATTGAAAGACAAGCTTGTCTCTGCTCCTACATTGCCACTATCGCATGGGCTTGAGGGATTTGTGGTGTATTGTGATGCTTCCCGGGTTGGATTGGGTTGTGTGTTGATGCAAAATGGTAAGGTCATAACTTATGCTTCTAGACAATTCAAGGTACATGAAAGGAACTACCCTATCCATGATCTAGAGCTAGCTTCCATTGTGTTTGCATTAAAGATTGGGATCACTACTTATATGGGGTGCATGTGGATGTGTTCACCGATCATAAGAGCCTCCAATATGTCTTCACTCAAAAGGATCTCAACTTGAGGCAAAGGAGGTGGTTAGAACTTCTTAAAGACTATGACATGAGTGTGCGCTATCATTCGGGTAAGGCAAATGCGATGGCAGATGCCTTGAGTAGGGTGTCTAAGGGTAGCTTAGCTATGTTGATGGTGGTAGGGAGATGGCTAGGAGGTGCATCAATTGGCTAGATTTGGGGTTAGGTTGGAGGAGGTTGGTGATGATGGTATGGTTGTTGTTGATGGGTCTAAGTCTTCATTGGTTGATGAGGTGATAGCAAGACAAGATCTTGACTCCTCCTTGATCTAATTGAAGGCCTTGGTGAAATATGGCAAAGTAGAGGTTTTCTTCCAAGGGGGAGATGGGGCCCTTAGGTACCAAGGTAGGTTTTGTGTGCCTTGTGTTGATGGTTTGAGGGAGAAGATCCTTGATGAGGCCTTCTTATTCTATCCTCCCCGGTTCCACTAAAATGTATAGGGACTTGAGAGATGTGTATTGGTGGGGAGGCATGAAGAGGGACATTGCCAAATTCATTTCTGGTTGCCATAGTTATCAACAAGTGAAAGATGAACATTAAAGGCTGGGTGGCCTAACCCAATACATAGACATTCCTACTTGGAAGTGGGAAGAGATTAATGTGGATTTTGTGGTTGGGTTCCCCAAGAATAGCAAGGGTTTTGATTCCATATTGGTAGTGGTTGATAAGATGATGAAATCAGCCCACTTTCTAGCAGTTAAGAACACCTGTGGGGCTGAAGAGTATGCAAGGTTGTATATCCTTGAATTAGTAAGGTTTCATGGGGTTACTTTATCCATCATATCAGATCATGGATCACAATTCACTTCACACTTTTGTAGGTCCTTTCAAAGGTGTCTTGGTACAACGGCTCACCTTAGTATGACCTTTCACCCCCAAACGGATGGCTAAGCCGAAATAACCATATAAACACTTGAGGATATGCTAAGGGCTTGTGTATTGGAGTTAAGGGGTAGTTGGATGACGATCTTCCTTTGATTGAGTTTGCTTACAACAATAGCTATCACTCTAGTATTGGTATGGCTCCTTTTGAGGCTCTTTATAGGAGACATTATAGATCATCGGTTTGTTGGTTTGAGGTTGGAGAGGTGGCTTTATTGGGACCATATTTGATTATGGAGGCTCCTGATAAGGTTAGGATGATTAGGAAAAGGTTGAATATGGGGCAAAGTCATCAATGTCGATATAATAAGAAGAGATCTTGAATTCAAAGTGGGTGATTGGGTTTACTTGAAAGTTTCTCCAGTGAAAGGTGTAGTCCACTTTGGTAAAAAATGGAAGTTGAGTACAAGATATGTTGGTCCTTATGAGGTATTGAGGAGGGTTGGCAAGGTAGCTTATGAATTGAAGTTGCCAAGTGAAATGAATTTGGTTCATCCAGTGTTCCATGTTTCTATGTTGAGAAAATGTGTTGGTGATCCTAATGCTATTATGCATCTTGATGTTGTGGGTACTGTTGAGGATAAGTTGACCTATGAGGAGGTTCCGATTTAAATTATGGATATGCAAGTGAAGAGATTGAGGAACAAGGAGGTGACATCCGTTAAGGTCCTTTGGAGGAACCCACAAATCTAAATTGCTACTTGGGTGGTTGAAACAGACATGCAAAAGCGGTACCCCTATCTTTCCCACTCCACTCCATCCTAAGTCCCCTATATGATTCAAGTATTATGTTTCAGCCCCTATGTCATTCATATGCATTTATGTTTAAGTTGACTAATTTATGATTATTTTACACTTATGTTGAGGTTTTGACAATTGTGTTTACATGTAATATCGCATTCTTGTTGGGGCTGATTTATTCTTGATTACTCTTGTTTTGTATGTCTCTTTTACATTCGGGGACGAATGTTCCCAAAGGGCATATATTGAAATGACTCCAAACACTGATCGAAAATGTGCATCAGATGCTCAGAATTGTAAATTCTATATATCTCTAAATCCGTGCATGATATTGAAAATCCAACTTCATATTCTTGTTCAGGGAGTCAAAATTAGGGGAGAAAGGTCTACCCCAATGTAACAGCAAGAGAATGACAATTATGATTTTTCAAGTGGCAAAGGTGTTGTTTAAGGTCTAGTAAGCTATCCGCGCCCCTAGTGCAACACTCCAAGAGCGCACAGATGCGGATGCGGAGAAGTGTGTTTTCTGTCTAGTTATTTTCTATACGGTCCTAGGCTTTTAAGTCTTGGGAATAAAAGTTCCCAAATGTATTTTTACCTAAACTTTGCCTTATTTCACCCTCATATCATCCTAAATATTTCCCAATACTCTCTCAAATACTTAGTCATATTTTCACTCTCAAATTCAAGCCCCAGACCCTCATCCTAAGCCAAGGTTTCCCTTCAAGGTTCTTCTTTAAACTTCAAGTCTCCATCTTCAATCTTCACCAATTTCATCTCTAAGCTAAGGTATGTGGATTTCTTTTATGGGTTCCTTTCACCAATGATACCCAAGCCTCTTTTTACTCAAATTGTATGATTTAAAGTTGATTCACAAATGGATCTTTCATATTATGATATTCACTGCACACTATGTTAAAGCTATGTAAAGTTGTGACTGTTTCACTATATTTTGAGCTATAAATCTTGGATCTATTATATGATTTGACGAGGGATTTTAATGTATATTTATTGAGGATATTGCAAGGTGTTAATTGATGGTTTTACAATGGATTTTCTTGAATGATTTCATCTCTATATTTTATGGTTTTACACTAACGTTACACACACTCTAAGTGTTTGATAACATTTTTGGATGTGGTTTCTTAAGGATTTCAAGGACTAAAGCATGAGATATGATATGATTGACTATATAATGATGAAATGATCTTATGTATACTATGATACACTCTATATAAATTGTTGCATTAGACCATACCCGATCAGGGCGAGACAATAGCCTGGGTAACCAAAGTGGAGGCTTGTACTCATCAACCGATGTGGGGGTTTGTACTCATCAACCAAGGTAGGGGTTTGTACTCATCAACCATGTGAGGGGTTTGTAATTCTCCACCATGGCTATGATGTGTGATTATCATTAACCATGTTAGGGGTTTGTACCATACCACCGAGGTGATGGGGTGGGACCGTTATCAACCACCAAGAAGCTTGTACCTTGAAAATCTAGCTTGGTCTCTTCTACATATATGATATCTTATATGAGCATGAGCTACTTAAGCATGTTTAACTTGTGCATTGATCATAAATGACATGTTGTTATATTATGCCTCTTGCCTATTATTATGCATTTGACTATGATGTCTAATTATTGTGGCATTGCATCCTATATACTTAGTTCATCAAATGTACTAAAGCAAACTCTTGCCTACATGATATAACCATGTAGGGACCAGTGCTCAAGATGATCCTCCTCCTCCTCCACGTGGCTAGATCGATACTACTCAAGCTTATGGTGAGTCCTCCACATTGGGGACCTTAATCTATGTTGCTCCTATTTATGTCTATTTTGACTATGAGGGTGAGTCCGGTTTCTTTATCTTGGCCCCCGCTCTTATCTATGTATTAGAGGTATTCATTTGACATGTTATGTATCCATGCTAAAAGCCTTTACTCTATTGTTCTTGATGTCTATGATACAAGTTTGACTCTTATCTCTTGATTATGATGTTGTGTAAGCCTTTCCCTTAGTCCTCTTGCCCTTCCATTCTTACTCTTTTATGTTGTTTCTATTGCTTCCACAACCAAGGATGTGTAATGATGTTCTAAGAGTTTGCTTGGGCCCTCTTTTGGTTCCCATTGTGCTGTGTCACGTCTATGCCAAAGGCTTGGATCCTAGCAGTGACCTACCTCTCCACAACAAAAAGAACCATTGGTATCCCCCAAACTTGAGCCACCACTATCCTTACCACATTTTGGACACATAGCATAGCCGCCACATAACCATCACCTAGGACCCTTGTGTAGTCATTGGCAAACTTTCTATTTGGAGCATGTGAGGACTCTTGGCCTTGATGAGACCATCTACCTTTGAGACTTTGGAACCTACCATCAAAATAGGCCCTCTTGGCTTTACTACTCCTCCTCTTTCTGAACTTTTCCCCCTCCAATTGATCGGCATAACTCATGAGGTGGGACGAGTCCATGTCACTAATCAACATAGCAGTACAACACCAAGTTGGATACACCCATCACAAATTTATTCATTCTAGGCCTTGTGTCGGCAACCATGTTTAGAACAAACTTAGAGACTTGATTGAACCTGACAGCATACTCCCTCACACTCACAGATCCTTGCTTTAAATTCATGAAGTCCATCATTTTGGCCTCCCTAAGCTCAAAAGGGAAGAATCAGTTGAGGAAAGCCGCCTTAAGCTCCTCCCAAATGATCACATTGTTGTTCCCCTTCTCCTCCTTCCATTGAGTATACCATATTTTGGCCACCCCCTTGAGTTGGTAAGCCACCAACTTTGCATTCTCTTCCGATCTAACACCCATAATGGATCAACACCTTGTACACCTCATTAATAAATTCTTGAAGTTCCTCATCCACTTTAGATCAATTGAACTCTGATGGGTTCATCTACATGAATTCCCTTACCTTAGATGCCGGAGTAGGAGCATGAGGGGCTTGGTTCCCTTAGTTGATTTGACTGGTCATGACTTTAGCTAGAATGGCAATAGCATCCTGGAACTCTTCATGAGCCGATTGTTCTTCGGGAGTACGGACTCTTCTTCCTCTTGGGATAAGCTTGATCTACCATAACAAAGAACTTTCGTTAGAAGGGAAACCTTACCTAACTTCTATAAGATGACATATATCAAGAAGAAGGGAAACATTTCCTAAAATGTCTCATAGCCTCTTACTCATAGTCGTGGTGTACAACACAACCATGGCTAAAACTCTAATCAACGCATTGTGTTGGATGCCGAGGACCATTAATAACCTATTGATCTAATACCAAGTTTATCACGATCCAAGTATAGGGTCGTGTTGTGACACGGCGAATGGGGAACCTGAAGGGATCCCAAACAAACCTCCTAACATATCATTACATATCCTTGGTCATGGAAGCAATTAAACAACAATAAGAGAATAGAAATAAGGTCAGAAAAGATAAGGGAGTCTTTCATAGCATTAAAACATATAAGAGTCAAGAGAGTGAAAGCTCATAGCATCATTCAATAACTTATCCAACAACACCTCCACCCTTAGAATTGAGCAGAAGCAAAGATAACTTTCCTGGCTCACCCTCATAGTCAAAAGCATACAAATAGATATTGAAAGCCTTTACACAACATAAGAACAAAAGATATCATCCCCGAAGTTGATGACTCACCAAACTTGGTTTGAGAAGATAGTGCTAGCCACCAGGAGGATGAGGATGATCGTGAGGAGCTCCAGTTCCTACATGGTAAGATTATGTAGGAATAGAGTATGCGTTAGTATGTTTAAATGTACTAAGTATGTAGGATGCAATGCAACAAGAGATAGGAAACATATTCAAAATGCATAATTGTAAGCAATAGATTGTATATTAGCAACATGGCATGCATGAATAATGCTTGAAGTAAAACATGCTTATATAGGACATATTACATGTGTAGGAAGAGACTATCATCATAGACCAAGCAACTTAGTTCTTGGAATCCAAGGCATGCCACCCGCTTGGAAGGTGGGTGAAGTGTCTACCTTCATCTTTGGTAGTACGGGATTGCCACCACCCAACAAGGTGGATAAGTTATATACCCCTCATCTATGGTAGTATGAGATTGCCACCCCCCGACAAGGTGGATGTGGTATATACCCCTCATTTATAGTATGGTCACTTGCTACACTATGGATATTTTTCATGAATTCAACACATATATACATTTCTTTCATCATCATAACGTCACTCAAGTCATAGGTCATGCAATGGATCATCAATAGCTTAAGAACCCTAAACTGGATATTTTATCAAACACTTGGTGGATGTGTAATGCTAGTGTAAAACCATGCAATTCAAGTGTGAGATCATGCAAGAAAACGTGAAGTAAATCAACCTACCTACACTTGTAATATCACCTTGCAAAATACATTGAAACCCCTCATCAAAACACATCATTGATCTAAGATTCATAGCTCAAAATATGCTTAAATAGTAACATTTTCACAAAACCACAATATAGTTCATAGTCAAATTCATAATGAGAAGACCCATAAAAAAATCAACTTAGAAATATGCAATTTATGTAAAAAGGGAGCTTGGGCAACATGGGTGAAATGATACAATGGCTGAAACCCACATACCTCTACTTTGGAGAATTTCTTGATGAAGATTGAATGAGAACTTGAAGCTTGAGTGAATTCCTTAAGATCCTAAATGAGTTTAGAACCTTTGATTTTGAGTGAAATATTTGGCTAAGTGTTTGAGTAGGTTTTGGGGAATGTCTTGTATGATATGAAGGTGAAATATGGCTAAGTATAGGTTGTCCCAAAACATGGATATGCAGTCGTATTTTTGATCTCATGCATAGATTTTGATATATATGGAAATTATGATTATGGGCGTTTTTGAGGCACATTTTCAGGAACTTTTTAGGGTCGTTTCAGTCTTATCGCATATGAATACTCGAATTATGGCAGTGACATGTACAAATCTCATATTGCGTCTGTACCATTGAGGTGCTGAGATATTGGGATAGTCACACTAATAGTGATCTAGTTACCAGCACTAGAGTTCGCCAAGACATACTATATTCGATATACATCTAATTATTATTATGCATTTATATATTATTTAGTGGTGCCATAGTCTTCCGAGGCATACTATTATTATTATTATTATTATGCATCTATATATTCTGATATTGCCATGTATGTCTTTTTATATCTCTCTACCGACGCCAACATCCTCCGAGGTATTATCGACGTAAGAGTACATCATGGTACTATAACCCTCTACATCGGCGCCATTGTCTGCTGAGGTGTTATCGATGCCAGCTATCATCGTGACACTTGAGAGACCTCGTATATTGTCTAATGAGACCCATATAGGTTCTACCTTATAGCTTACATGTATGCAAATTGGTACCAAAGCTCGCCGAGGTTTCATTGAAGCTAGAGTCTGCCAACATATACTCTAATGAGATCCCAATGGATTATTCCTTATAACTTTATCTTTGAAAATGTATATATCGACACCAGTATCTACTATATTTCCTCCTTTTGAACTGATTCTATACATTGTGTATGCATTGCATCTTTAGCTATCACTAATATTTTATTCTACTGTTATACATATGGTTTACATTATGCACTAACGCTTTTCTTGTAGGTGATAGTTTTATTTGTTATTGCATACCTATCTGATTTTTCTTACCATTCGGTTGAACCTGTTAGGTACATTTCGGTGTACTCACTCCTACTTTGTTTCGTCCATGCAGATCGAGTACAAGGACCCACATAGGGCATTTGATCACTCCAGTTAAGCTATTTTGCTTCCATTCAGATCTTACTGGTGAGGCTTAGGCTTTGAGTTGTTGTGAATTTGTGGGACTCTCTTTATTACTTTTTTTTTCAGACTTTGTGCCAGATGTTAGCAGACAATCTTGTATCTTATTTTGAGATAGTTATATTTACCTTCCTTACTATTTAGATGCGTTTCTACTCATGAGTCTAGGTTTTGGGATATTTGATGTTATGTTGTGTTGGTTTCCTCTTTATTCTTTCTTCCTAGTCGTGAGCCATTCAGGGTCGTGAAAAGTATGGTATTAGAGCTCTATGTTAATTGGGCTCGTGAGTCGAGAGTAGGGTGTCTAGCAGAGTCTCATAGATCTGACATCTACACTCATCATTGGGAGTCTACGGGATAATTCATAGGAAAAATCTCATTCTTGATTCCATTCGTGCATTTCTTCATATCAACAAATTTGAAAGCATCTAATCTACTCCTTCTGTGTAGATGTCAATTACTGGATCCTATCGATCAGTGGGGGAGCCTGAGGTAGTTGATGTGGCTATCATTCGAGGTCGAGGTAGAGTTCGTGCTAGGGACAGGGACTGAGGACTTGCTAGAGGTCCAGGTCTGCCCAGAGGGCAGGCTGGATCAGCCTGTCTAGATCCTACTTAATTCCACCACCTATACCACCAGATAATTCACTCTCGGTTCAGGAGTTACATTTGAGGATATTAGCTAGATTGGAGAAAGCTCCTCCATCCCCAGCTACTGTTGTTATAGTGGTTTCTATAACATGTTTGATCATCCTATGGTTCTAGCTAAGCTAGTTGTGATTCATTGTTGCTGTTCCACAGTCCCAACAAATCTTCCTTTTACTGCTATGATTTCGCCTCAAATTTATTTTGGCCAATTTCTGGTTCGTAGTTTCATGGACCAGCTGATTGTCTTCAGGAGGCCATAACTTCCTTGGTTCTAGCTGGGGTTGTGTTTATGAGAATGTTGGATCACGCTCACATGATTGAGTACATTAGACATGATGGGCTAGGTAGTAAAAAGAGGTTCCATCAGAACAACTAGTTTAGTGGAACGCTGCTCGAGGTAGAGAGTTTTAGTGATATCCAACTCATAAGCGAGAGGCCCTAAGTTGTTACTTTTGTGGTAGGATGGGGCATTTAGCCAGATATTGCCCATATCATGTATCTTCCACCCAGGCTTCAGAATCTCAGCCAACTTATCTAGCTCTAGAACTGGCACCCAGAGTCGTACCCTAAGATATAAGATGTGGTGCCAGAGGAGGTCATGGTGTAAAGAGAGTTGGTGCTTGTGGTGTTCCACAAACTAGTGGTGGTCATAAAGTTTGTTAGGCCATCCTAGATAGAGTCAAGGTATAGGCCTCTGATATTGTTATCATAAGTATCGTTCTAGTATGCCACCATTCAACTACAATTTTATTTGATTTAGGCTCTACGTATTCATGTGTGTCGGCCTATTATTCTTCTGGTATAGATGTCGATATTATATGAGCCTCTTGTCGAGCCTATTAGTGTATCCACCCTGGTAGGTGAATCTTTAGTGGTGAATCAAGTATATCGTGCTTGTGTTGTGACCTTTATAGGGAGAGATACTGTTGTTGATCTGATACTATTGGATATAGTTGATTTTCATGTGATATTAGGCATTGAATGGTTATCGCCTCATCATGCTATCTTGATTGTCATGCGAAGACAGTGGCTTTGAATGGTGCAGAGTTGTCTCAGTTGGTGTGGACTGGAGCACCTAGTTCATATCTTAAGGGTGGTAATTCTTATATGTGTTCTTATCAATTAAGGGAGATGGAGGAACAAAAGGAAGACTTGTTGAAGAAAGGCTTTACCTGTCCGAGTATATCTTCTTGGGGTGGTCCTGTATTATTTGCAAACAGGAAGGATGGCACTATGCATAAGCGTATTGACTATAGCCAGCCTAACAAAGTGACCATCAAGAACAAATATTCCTTGCGTCACATTGATGGTCTTTTTGACCAGTTGTAGGTTGCCTCTATATTCTCTAAGATTGACTTGAGGTCCGATTATCACCAGTTGAGTGTTTAAAAGTGATATCCTGAAGATAGCTTTTAGGACTCATTATGATCATTATGATTTTGTGGTTATGTCATTCGAGTTGGCTAATGCCTGACTTCTTTTATGGAGTTGATGGAGAGAGTGTTCACGCCATATTTAGACATCTTTGAGATTATATTCATAGATAATATCTTGGTTTATTCCAAGAATGGGGCGGATCATGTTTAACACTTAAGGATTGTACTATAGAGATTGAGGGAAGAGGAGTTGTATGCTAAGTTCTTGAAGTGTGAGTTGTTTCTTGAGTCTATTGCATTTCTTGGCCATGTTGTGTCAAAACAGGGTATTATGGTTGATCCAACCAACGAGCAACTATTCATGAGTGGACTAGGTCTACTTCCATGACTAAGATACTGAACTTCCTTGGTTTAGTGAGGTATTATCGGTGTTTTGTGTAGGGTTCTCATCTATAAAAACTCCGTTGACTAGATTGACTCAGAAAGTTGTGGCATTTTAAAGGTCAGATGATTGTTAGGTGAGCCTCAAAAAGCTCAACGATTTGTTGACTTCAGCACCGATTTTTGCTTTGCCTGAGGAGGGTGTGCCATTTGTAGTATATTGTGATCGTTCCGGTATAGGTTGGGTTAATGTATTGATTCAAAAGGGAAGGTGATAGTATATGCTTCTAGACCACTGAAGGTGCATCAGAGAAGCTACCCTACCTATGACTTGGAGTTTGTTGCGGTTGTGTTCCCGTTGAAGTTGTGGCAACATTATCTTTATGGGGTGCATTGTGAGATCTTTACCTACCACGAGAGTCTCAAATACATCTTTTCTCAACGTAATCGAAACATGAGACAAAGTAGGCAGTTAGAGTTGCTTAAGGACTATGATATCTCTATTATGTATCACCCTGGGAATGCCAAGGTAGTGGCAAATAAGTTGAGATGGACGGTTATAGTATGTGTAGTCTGGCATTCTTAAGGGCCGAGGAGAGGCCCTTAGATTTGGACGCTCATTCGCTTTTTAGACAGATGGTTCATTTGGATATTTCTCCTCCTTAGAGTGTTTTGGGCTTCATTTGGGCTAGATTTTCCTTGTTTGATGTACTCACCAGTTTGAGGATCCTATATTATGCGCAATTTGATACAAGGTGTGGAAAGGTGAATTCAAGGTGGCTATTATTGATTGTGACAGTGTTTTGAGAGTTAACAATAGAGTTTGCATGCCTAAAGTTAGAAATTTGGGTGAGATTGATATTAGAGGAGGCACATAATGATAGATATTCCATTCATCTGGGTAGGGCTAAGATGTATCATTATCTTAAACAACATATTGGTAGTTTGGGATGAGAAGGGACATAGCTGAGTTTGTGGCAAAGTGTTTGAATTTTCAACAAGTACAGTATGAACAACAAAATCCCAGTGGATCGGTACAAAGGATGCCCATTCCCGAGTGGAAGTTAGAGAGAGTGGCTATGGATTTTGTTATAGGTTTGGCCATGGCCTTGGGCAAGTTTGATTCAGTTTGGGTGGTCGCTGATCGATTGACCAAGTCAGCACACTTCCTGCTAGTAAAGACTAGCTATTTTGTGGAGAAGTTGGCTCGATTATATAACTGTTGTCATGACCCAAGCCTAAGGCCTAGATGTGACATGGCTAATGGGAACTCGAAGGGACCCCAAACAAGCCTCTTAGCATATCATTTACACATCCTTGGTCACAGAAGCAATTAAACACAACAAGAAAGTATAAATAAGGATAAAGGGACTAAGGAAAGTCATAGATAACCATAAACAATCAAGAGTTAAGAACATAGCATAATTAGATCACTTGTCCAACCACACCTCTAAACATAGAACGGGCGGGGGCCAAGACACTTTCCGGGCTCACCCTCATAGTATCAAGAGTTCAACATAAGGAAATAACATAGCAAGAGTAGCAAAGCTAGTGTCCCCAAACTTTAGGACTCACCAAAGCTTATCTTCAAGATGACAAAGCTAGCCACGTGTGGATGATCGTGAGGAGCTCCAGTTCCTACATGGTACATCATTTAGTCATAGAGTATGTGTTAGTATGTTTAAATGTACTAAGTATGTAGGATGCAATGCAACTAGAGATAGGAAACATGGAAAAAATGCATAATCGTAAGAAAGGAATTAATATAATAACAACATGGTATGCATGACTAATGTTTGAAGTAAAACATGCTTGTATAAAACATAATATATGTGTAGAAAGAGATCATTTTCACAGACCAAGCAACCTAGTACTGGGAGTCCAAGGCATACCACCCCCTTGGAAGGTGATTAAGATCTATTGATCAATTGGTAGATGCGCGTATCACCTCCCATCAAAGTGGCCAAGGTATATAACCCTCAATATGGTAGATGGGCATAGCACCTCCCCCCCAATCAAAGTGGTCAAGGTATATATCCCTCAACATGGTAGATAGGCATAGAACCCGCCATCAAAATGGCCAAGGTACATACCCCTCAACAAGGTAGATGGGCATAACACACGCCATCGAAGTGGTCCACGTATATAGCCCTCAACATGGCAGATGGTCATAACACCCCCCATCAAAGTGGTTGAGGCATATCACTCCCTTAACAAGGTGTGCTTAACTTGCAATACTATAGATACTTTTCATGAATTCATACATACATATATTCCTTTCATCATCATAAAGTCACTTAACTCATCAGCCATGCAATAGATCATCAATAACTCAAGAATCCTTAACTGGACATTTTATCAAACACTTGGCAGATGTATAATGCTTGTTTAAGGTAATGCAATTCAAGAGTGAAATCATGTGAGAAAACTTAACGTAAATCAAACACCAATGCGTAGTAATACCCTCATGTAAGATACCTTGAAGTCCCTCATCAAATCGCATAATAGGTTATTGATGCATATCTCAAAACATGCATAGTCAAAATAGAAAAACCATCTCATAGTATAAGCTTGAAATAGTTAGACATGTGTTCCCAATCAATATTTCATAAAACCCCAACGTAATTTGTAATCATAATTCATAATAAGTAATACTCATAAGTAATATAACGTAGAAACATACAATTTTCATGAAAATGAAGGTTGGGCACCATGGGTGAAAGGACCTGATGGTTGAAACCCACATACCTTAAATTGGGGCTTTCCTTGATGTAGACTTGAATGAGAACTTGAAGCTTGAATGAAGTTCTTGAGATCCGAAATTATGCTTGGGATACTTGAATTTGGATGAAATATTTGGATTAGTGTTAGGGAGGGTTTTGAGAGTGTTTTGAATGATATAGATTTGAAATATAGATAAGTATAGGTGCTTCCACGAATGTAAGGTGTCACAGACTTGGTCGTAATTCCAACGAACTGTGTGGCCTAGCAAACTTTCAACACTCAAGTTGCTAGTCAGCCTGGCTCTAATGCTTAGTAGAACTTTGAAAGACTAAGCAAAAGACTATGAAGGGACTAGGAAGATCTTGAGGAATAAAGAAAGAACTCTTTATTAGAACTCTTGAAAGCTTTACAATGCTTGGCTTAAGACTTGCTTATTTTGTTTGTTTGCTTGATGCCTAACAAATGAAATGGCACTCCTATTTATACTACTTCCTAAGGGCCAAAGTGTAATTAATATTTACACAATAAATCCCTAAGTATTTATATTTTAGTCCCTCTCTAGGTTCTTCCACTCAATTCTAGAGAGGCCTAAAGACTGCAAGACTATTCTACACTAGTCTTGAATATTCTGGAAGCTTCCAGACCCTTCTTGTAAGATCTACAAGTCTCTAGGAAATTCTAGAGAATTCTAAAGTGCTCCACCTTGCTCTGGACGTCTCTAAGGCATTTTTGCGCAGAATTTGAGCGGCTCATCATATTCTCCCTCACTCAATCTAGTGACGTCCTCAGTGCATCCTTCTTGTAGGCTTGGATAAGGTCCTGGTAGGCCCACAACTTCAGTTCATGTTCCCAAATCACCTCACTGTTGAGAGATCCTTTTCATTTGACAAAGTACTCCATGTAGCTAGGGTGACTCCAGCATCCGGGAACAACTCGGTGCGCAAGAAGTTCTTTCGCTTCTCATTCCGGCACCATTGTGATGGCTGTAGGTTCTCTCTTTGACTCACCCCGTCTTGGATCATCCTCATCTTGGTGGAACGACTTTAGCAGACTTACATGGAAAATAGGATGCATCTCCAAGTGTAAGGGTAGGGTCAAGCGGTAGGCTAACTTTCCAATGCATTTCTCCACGGGAAACGACCCCTCATAGCACCTCACTAGCCCCTTGTGCACCTTGACCAACCATCGGCTTTTATGAGGAAGGAGTTTATCCATAACTAAGTCTCCTTCCTCGAACTCCAGGTGTCTTCTCTTAGCATTGGCCTATTTCTTCATTTTCTGTGCGGCCTTTGCTAAGTATGCCTTTTCCAAGTCTAACTTCTCATGCCATACCTTAGCAAATTTGTAAGGTGCAGGATTAGGTACTTTGTAACCAACGACCATAGTTTGTGGCGTCATTGGTTGTTGTCCAGTTGCCAGCTCAAACGGACTCGACCAGCTGATTTACTCTTCTGCAAGTTATAAGAAAACTAGTAGATGTCAAGTAGCTTGGCCCAATCTTTTTTATTGGCACTGACATAGTGTCATAGATACAGTTCCAGCAAGGCATTCACCCTCTCCGTCTGGCCATCCATCTGTGGTGAAAGCTTGTGGAAAAATTGAGCTCAGACCCCAATATTTTGAAGAGATCCATCCATAATCTACCCATGAAATGAGTGTCCCGATCACTGACTATGGTCGTTGGGATGCCACAATATTTCACCACATGTTTGAGTAATAACCTGGCAACATCTTCAATATTGAACTTGGTCAGGACCGGTACGAATACCCTGTACTTGCTGAATCAGTTCACGATGACCAAAATGTTGCTGCACCCCTCTGATTTTGGTAGACATCTGATAAAGTCCATGGAAATACTCTCCTATGGTTTCTCTGCAATGGGCAATGTCTCCAATAGACCGACTATGGGACACTGTTCTACCTTGTCTTGCTGTCACACAAGACAAGTCTTTACATAGATCTCCACATCATCCCTCATTTAAGGCTAATAGTAAGCTCGTTTGATGAGTGCCACAGTCCTTCGCGCTCTAGGGTGACCTTCCTACCTTGAGTCATGGCACTCCTTGATGATTTCCTTCCTTAAGCCTACCCATTTCAGCATATACACCCGGTTACCCTTGGTGAGGAACATCCCATCCTCAAGCCAGAATTGGCGCATCTTCCCCTGACTTGCCAAAACCAACTGATTCTTGGCTTACGGGTCCTACTCTAACCCCTCCTTTATGCAGTCAACTAGAGGGAAACTTGGGCTAGTGATAGAGGCAAGTTTGGCCTTCCTGCTCAGGGTGTCGGCCACAACGTTCCCCTTGCCTGGCTTGTACTCAATCATGAAATTGAACTCTGTCAAAAAATCTTGCCACCTTACTTGCTTCGGTGTCAACTTCTTCTTCTTAAGGAAGTATCTTGTGGCAACATTATTGATCTTCACCACAAACTTGGTGCCTAGCAAATGATGTCTCCATGTTCTCAGGAAATGCACTACAACGGTCATCTCCTTCTCCTGGACCGTGTAGCACTTCTCCAAATCATTTAGCTTATGACTCTCGTAAGCCACCAGATACCCTTCTTGCATAAGGATGTCTCTCCCAAGGAAAAATCTGAGGCATCCATCTGCACGTCATAAGTTTTGGTATGGTCGGGCAAGACCAATACCGGCTCCTTGACCATGACTTCTTTTAGTGCCTCAAATGCAGTTTTGCACTTCTCATTCCAATCCCATGTCTAATTCTTCTTCAGCAGATCAGTGAGGGGAGTGGTTATAGAAGAATAGCCCTTAATGAACTTTCGATAGTAGTTGGCCAACCCAAGGAATGATGGAAGTTATGGCACATTTTTTGGTGGATCCCATTCTTGTATAGAGCGGACATTGGACTCGTCCATCTGAAGTTTGCCCTCTCCGACAAGGAGTCCCAAGAAGGTGACTTTTCGTTGAGCAAAAGCACGATTCTCCTTCTTGTCATACAACTCATTCTCTCGTAGTACTTGGAAGACTTGTCTCAGATGATTTACATGATCCTCCAAAGTGTTGCTATATATGACAATGTCATCCAAGTACACCACCATGAACTTATCCAAGAATGGTTGTAGGACACGGTTCATGAGGGTACAAAACATTGCTGGAGCATTTGCGAGACCAACAGGCATTACGAGGAATTCATACGAACCATACCTCATGACACATACGGTCTTCAGTTCATCCCCCTCAGCAATCCTCACTTGTTAGTATCTAGACCGCAGATCCGACTTGGTAAACCACCATGCTTGACCAAGTTGATCAAATAGATCGACAATGAGTGGGATCGGGTACTTGTTCTTAACCGTGATCTTGTTGAGCACCCAATAGTCGATGCATAACCAGAGTGATCCATCATGCTTTCTCTGGAACAAAACAGGGGCTCCATAGGGAGCTTTTGATGGATGAATGTAGCCCATGTCCATCAACTCCTTGATCTGCCTCCATAATTCTTCAAGTTCTGGAGGCGTCACGCGGTATGGCATTGCCGCAGGTGGAGTGGCACCTTGTACCAACTCTATCTTGTGGTCCACCTCCCTCTTTGGTGGTAACATTTTTTGCAGCTCGGGCGGCATCACGTCTTTGAACTCCTCCAAGACGTGCTCAACTCCTTTGGACAGTTTTTCAAATGGAGAAACGACAGCTTCTTCCTTCAAGGCTACAAGATAGGTTGGCTCCTCCTTCTTCACTCCTTTGGCGAGTTGCATGGCTGAGATCTGCTTCTCTTGGAGTTGGGTTTCTCATTCTAGTAGGACTAGATGAGTGTTACCCTCCTCGAAGATACAGAGTGAGTTCGCGAAGGGAATTGGGACGACCTTGAATTGGTCCTAAAACTCAATACCCAAGACAAGTGGATAATCGTCCATGGTCACGATGGAGAAGTTGTTGTGGCCATTCTAATTTCCTAAGCTTATCTTTACATTCTTGACAACTCCAAAGGTTTTTGTCGGTGCAGAATTAACTTCCTTAAGCGAACCACATCCTTTCTCGAATTGAATGCCCATCCTCTTGGCCTCCTGCAGGGTGAGGAAATTATTGTTGGCTCTTGTGCCAACTAATGCCTTCACGGTGTGCTCTCCGATCTTGGCATCTGCAAATAACCTCCCCTTCTTCTCATTCTTGGGCACCTTACGTTCGCCTTGATAGCACTGAGGAGTCGTAGGGCCCCTACTTCGCCTCCTCTTGCTCGTGTTCCTTGATCAAGGCCGAGAGGTTGCTCTTTTTAGGGCATTCTCTCGCCTTGTGTGGCCCTTCACAAAAGAAGTAGCTAATCAGGGGTATTTCTCTTTGCAGGTGGTCTTTGGACCCCTTTTCGCTTTTCGTTGCCTTCTTGCCTCAATGTGGGTCTCCCTCACTCTTCCCCTTGCCTCCCTTGTCTCTTGGTTTAGGTTTCTCCACTTTCATAAACTCAATAGGGGACTTGATAAGGGAGAAAGCAGTGGTCAAGTCCTGAGCTCCTCGTTTTGGATCTCAGACCTTACCCACTATTGTAACCCATCCATGAAGGAAAAGAAAGCTTCTTTATCAGAATAGTTGGGTATCTCAAGAAGTACCTCAATAAACTCCTTCACGTACTCTCGTATGCTTCCTTTGTGCTGCAGTTGCCTCAACTTGTCACGTGCCTTTTCTTTAACGTTCTTGGGATAGAACTACCTCTTAAGTTCGGTCTTGAACTCTGCCCAAGTGCTGATAGAGCAAGTGACTCTTTCAATGTCCCCCTATCTCCTTCTCCACCACAGCATCACGGTGTCTTCGAGGTAGACACTAGCCATATCAACTTTTAGGGATTTGTCAGTCATGGAGAACGCCCTAAAGTACTGCTCCATTCTCCAAATAAAATTATCTAGCTCCTTCGCATTTCTTGACCCTTTAAAAGCCTTGGGTTGTGGAACATCTAACTTGGAAGGGGTAATCCTTACCTCGGACGTACTCGGATTCCCTTGTGCAAGAGCCCTTTTGCACAGGCTAAGCTCCTCCTCTGTGCTCTCCAGCTTGTGCAAAAGCCTCCCTTGCTCTTCCCGCATTGAAGAAATCTCCGCCCTATGTGTCTCTTCCACGAACTTCACACTGTTGAGACATTGGGCCAGGACTTGGTTCATAGCGGATTACATCTCCTTTTGCAATCCGTCTAGGCCTTGTTCGACCTCTCGAATTTTTGGTCAGCCTCCTCGAACTTCTCCTGCCCATCAGCCATGGCCAATTCCACCTTAGCTAGTCGTGTCTCAAACTCCACCATGGCCACCCTAGATGTAGACCTATGGCCCCTAGATTTCTCTTTGCTAACTAGGCTGATCTCACTTCTGCCTTCCATTCCTCTTGATGTTCCGATGGTCTTCGAACCTTCACTCTGATACCAACTGTCACGAACTTGGTCGTAATTCCAATGAATCGTGTGGCCTAGCAAACTTTCAATGCTCAAGTTACTAGTCAGCCTGACTCTAATGCTTAAAAGAACTTTGAAAGACCAAGCAAAAGATTATGAAGGAACTAGGAAGATCTTGAGGAACAAAGAAAGAACTCTTTATTAGAACTCTTGAAAGCTTTACAATGCTTGGCTTAAGAGTTTCTTATTTTGCTTGTTTGCTTGATGCCTAACAAATGAAATGGCTTCCTTAGGGCCAAAGTGTAATTAATATTTACACAATAAGTCCCTAAGTATTTACATTTTAGTCCCTCTCTAGATTTTTACACCTAATTCTAGAGAGGCCTAAAGACTACAAGACTATTCTACACTAGTCTTGAACATTCCGGAAGCTTCTAGGCCCTTCTTGCAAGATCTACAAGTCTCTAGGGAATTCCAGAGAATTTCGGAGTGCTTCACCTTGCTCTGGATGTTTCTAAGGCATTTTTAGGCAGAATTTGAGCGGCTCGTCACAAAGGTCATGGGGCCAAGACTCCAATCTGTTATGCTTAAAGTGGAAAATTAAGGAAGTAAAAACACTGCTTTGCGATGGGTTCGCGTCACGGAGCCAACGCGAATGCTCTCTGGAAATTGCAAAGTTGGCGAAAATGAAATTTCTCTACATATCCTCTAAAATTGGGATTATACTCACTTCCCACTCGATTTCGCCCCTAAATCAAGAATATAAACTAAATATTTTTGATACTATACATGAAATTTGAGATATATGGAAATTATGATTATGGACATTTTTTAGGCACCTTTTTGGGTATTTTTGGGGTGTTTCATCCGAGATATTGTTAGATTGCATAGTGTTCCAGTGTTTATAGTATTAGACAAAGGGTTTGTGTTTACTTTTTACTTTTGGAAGGCTCTATAGCGTGGTTTGGATACTAGGGTGGCTTTTAGTTAAGCTTTTCACCCTTAGACTGATTGTAAGTTAGATACCATATTCAAGTGTTAAAGTATATGCTTAGGGCCTGTGTTATTTATTTTGGGGAATGGTGGGACCAACACTTACCATTGGCAGAGTTTGCATATAACAACAGTTGCCATTCCAGTATCCAGATGGTACCATTTGAGGCCTTGTATGGCCGGAGGTGTATATTACCCATTGGATGGCTTGATTCAAGTTCAGTTGAGGTGTTGGGTGCTGATTTGCTTCAGGATACCATGGAACAGGTCTGACTAATTCAAAGTAGACTTTTGACTCCCTAGATTTGCTAGAAGAGTTATACTGATAAGAGGGTTAGGCTTCTTCAGTTCTCTCTGTAGGTGACAGTGTTTTGCTGAAAATTTCACTCATGAAGGGTGATGAGATTCGGGAAGAGGGGACAACTCAATCCCAGATTCCTTGGCCCATTTGAGATTTTGAGGAGAGACTATGAGGTAACCTTTGAGTTGGCTTTACCATCGAGATTATCTTCTGTTGCATCCTATTTTTCACGTTTATATGCTTCGCCAATACATTCCAGATGAGTCCCATGTGATTTCTTCAAACTATGCTGAGTTGGGTGTAGATTTGTCATTTTAAGAGAAAACTATAGCTATATTTGACAGCTAGATCCGAAGATTGAGATCCAGTCATATACCTTCTGTGAAGATTCAGTGGCGGCGCCGTTCTGTTAATGAGGCCACTTGGGTGTTGGAGGTTGACATGCGAGCCAGATATCCCAGCCTTTTTGAGGTTTCAAGCACTCCTCTTTTCCGTATGTTCGAGGATAAACATTCTTTTTAGTGGTGAATGATGTAATAACCTGGTTTATCATTTTTGGCATTATCTATAAAATTTACTATTTTACCCTTTCATAAGTTGCTTAGGGCCTAATTTGAATTGTTTGAATGGTTGTTGAGTTTTAAAAGTTGAAAATATGAGTTTTCCTATTTTTTGATGCTCATGTTGTTGAAAAAGTGAGTTTTTTTGTTATTCTGAGTTTCAGAGGTCAGATTGGGGATCTGTCAATTCCATTAGCTTTTGAATATCAAAGCTAAACTATGGGAAGTTGCAGAATGGAATTTTGAGTTAAAATAAGATTTTTAGGCCCAAAGTTGAGATTTTAGTCGTTTCCCAAATCAATGTTTGACTTTGGTCAACATTCAAGTTCGAAAGCTCGAATCAAAATTTCGACAGTTCCACTAGTTATGGATTGTGAATCTAATGCTATAAATTGTTTTGAAATAATAATTTTTGGGTTCTGCGGGCAGTTTTGGTATTTGGATGCTTTAAACTAGTTTTATTGACTTGAATTGGTAAATATGGCAAGGAGGCCATAAAACTGATTTTGCTGATGCAAGTCGATTTTATTTTCTATGTTTGCGGATGATACTCCAGCTTCGCGGGGTTGCTATTGATTCTACACTCCGCGTTTGTGAAACATGTGTGTGTGTGACCCCCCGCACCTGTTACTCTCTGCATTTGTGGGTTGCTATTTGATGTCGCTCAACCCGACTACTCAAAGACAAATGGGGCAGTCGTAATCAGAATAACAACCCAACTTTTGAGGTTGGGGTTGATCCTAGAGTGAATCATTGTTTAAGGTGGAGGTGATTCGTTGGACAAGGTAATTGTAGGATATAGGGGATTGGAATAATCAAAGTAAGAGTTCAGCTGAAAAAGTTCTAAATAATGACTTAAACAACCATTATGGGAAGATGTTGGGGATCTGTAAACATGGGAACCAATTTACTAGCTAGGTCTAGATACTTGATTAAATGATTTAATATTAAGTCAATAGCCTAGGTTGCTTGTAACCCAAATCTGCTATGATACATGGGTGTTTTGTATGAATCAGCTAACAAATCAAACACAAATCCCCGAGGACACGCTTGGCCTAAGAAGTCTCAGCAAAACCCCTAATACCTTCTCCATTGAATCCATGGTCGTGGACTTCAACTAAAACCCAAGAGCTTTTAGGCCATTATATCCATTCCACATTCTAATAGTTCCGACTAAGGTAACAATCAAAGATTTAAGTAAACCCCCAAATTGCAACCTTGAAAATATAAACTAAACATAAGGGTGGATATAAATTTATCCAAATCAACTAGAGATAAGTCAAGATATCACAGCACATGCATATTTGTTAGAAGTTGAAATAAATAACACACTAAGGGAAATTTTTCCTTGCTATCTATCCCCAAAATGAGTTCGAAATACGGACTCATCAACATCCCAAACTTAAGCCTTTTATTTCCCTCGAACAAATCGAACATCAATCTATCCAAATCAGAGCTTACAAATAGGGCCATAAGGAGCAACACATACATTTTAACCTTTTCCATCCCTTCTCATACCTCCACAAACCACTTATATGACTTTGAAGCTTTGAGATATAACTAAGGAGTAATAAAAACATGTCTATGCTGACAATTGCTAATGTAGCTGCCAATCATTGCCCAAAAACATCACCATTTGCCCTCACGCCAAAGAAGATTCTGAACACTCAAACAAGTGTCAAGGTAGTCACTAACCAACCTTCGAAGGCTCCTACCTATGATGATCCATTCTTTGATGAAGATTTATATTTTGTAGGCAACCAAGCGGTAGATTTCCAGAACAACCCCCAAGGGTCCAATTCAGACTATTTGAGGCAAGGGTCCGAGAATTAAGGTCAGAACTCAACTGTGATGGGATGTACAGAGACAACGGGGACGGATATTATGAGACAAAGAGAGTGCCGGACACAAAGTGGGGAAGAAGAGAGGGCTACAGGAATGGTCCCTATGTGCCTCCTGACAACTGTGATGCCAGGTCAAGCAACTCCAGGATTGAATAAATGTTCGAAAAGTTGTTGAAGCGAGCCGACCACCAAGATGAGACATTAGGGAATGAAACCAGATATTTCAATTATTAACCAAAAAATAGAGTCTTAACCGGTGGCGATAAAGGAACTTGAACAACAATTTGGGAAGGTTTCTTCATGATTGAACCAAGGCCAAAAGGTCACCCGACCAAGCAATACAGTTCAAAATCCTAAAAATGAAGAGCATTGCATAGCGGTGATGACTAGGAGTGGCAAGAGCATCATAGATCCCCCTATGCTGGTGATTGTGGATAAAATTGATAAGAAAGGCCTTGGTGGTGAAGTCATGGTTGAGGGAAAAGATCAGAATGTTATCGGGATGCAACAAGAAGAGGCAAAGGAGCAGAGAAATGGAAATATCAATTCCCAAACCTCCTCCTTTCCCTCAAAGGCTTAAGAAAAAGGAAAATAAGGGTAAATTCAAACACTTCCTCTCGATGTTGAAGCAGCTCTCCATCAACATTCCTCTTCTAGAGGCCTTAGAGAAAATGCCTGGGTATGCCAAGTACATAGAGGATTTGGTTACCAAGAAACGCACTTTAAGCCAAGAGTTCTCATAAGAACTCTAATAATGTAGTGTGATATGACCAAATGCCTTTTGCAAAAATGAGAGGACTCTAGTGCATTAACCATCCCTTGCACCATTGGTGAGGTTGCGTTTGTAAGAGCATTGGCTGACTTAGGAGCGAATATCAATCTAATGCCTCTTGCTATATTCAAAAAACTTGGACTTGGTACTCCTACCTCGACAAGAATGAGGTTGCTTGTGGTAGATAAAACCATCAAAAAGCCGGAGGGAATCCTTTTGGATGTGCTTACTAAAGTTGATAAATTCATCTTTCCGGTGGATTTTGTGATCCTTGACTATGAAGTTGATTTTGAGGTGCCCATCATTTTGGGGAGACCATTTCCGGCCCTTGGGAGAGGCCCTAATGGATATAGGTTCAGGTCAACTATGGTTTAGGGTTAATGATGTAGAGGTCATGTTAGATATTTGCCAATCCATGAAACACTCGGATGAGTGCAAGAGTGAGGTGTGGACCCTTGATGATAGTTGATAAAGAACGATGACAATGTAGAGCTACGATAACAAGGAACTTCTTTGGAGGCAACCCAAGCATTGTTGATAAGTGTTGGCTTGTTTTAAGAGTTTTTGATTGTTGAGATTCTTTGGTATAAGGTGTGAGTTTATTTTTATTTTGAAAGACATTGGTTCAACTGTAATATTTTGGCAATTGTTGTATTTTAAGATTTGGTTTGTAGATGAAAATTGAAGAATTAAAGAACTAAAAAATAACACTTGGAGCAGCCTTTACGATCATGTGAACGAGTCGTAGTCCTCACTATGACATGTATTCAAGCCTCGTAGAGAGAGACAGTAAGTATTAGGAGTTAGCACATACACTATGAGACAACCTTACGATTCATACGGTCCCCAACGAGTCGTAGGAGGGGTTCACAGTGCCCAGGTATGATTCCTAAATTTTTGAAAGTGTTGGGGCTGTTACGAGATCGGGATCTATGAGTCATAAAATGGACAATGACTCGTAGTCGGGGTCTTATATCCCAGATTAGTAAGCTTTTAGTTTCGATCCGATTTTCTTATATAAGGGGTTAAAATAACATTTGACCCCTTTTATCAATTATAAACGGTAAAGGTCGACGGATTCTCCAAATTCACTTAGTATTCCCCTTTTTTAATCAAGATCCCGGCTATCCAAGTCATTTTCCGGCAAAGATTTTGGTGAGGTCGTTATTCTTAGGGTTTTAGGCGTGGTTTTGAATTTCCTTTTGCTTCGGTTTATTTCTCCAATCAATCAGTAAGTTCCATGGTTAAATATTGCAGTCTTTTATGGTGAGTTTGTTCCCTATGTGAGTGTGTGCTTGGTTTGATCATGTTAAATCATGTCATATAGTGATTATTGAACTAGACTTGAAACTTAGGGTTTTTAGGCTTTGAAGAGTTGAGTTGTGAAGCGAATCATGTTGAAATTCTTGACTGGGTGATGGTGAATGCGAAAGTTATAATTCATAGATGTATTGTGTGATTGTTTCCCACTCATGGTCTAAATGGTTGTCGGAACTGGAATCTAGGAGATGTGGGTGTAATATTTATGCTTTAACTTGTAGGATTTGATTGAATTTATCTGAATTGAAATTGCATCCCTTAGAATGTTTTACAGTTGTCAAGTGTGAGTTTGAAATTCATATTGTTGTCGGTGTGCTTGACGTATTGTGGAACTAGTTTTTATTCTTAGGGATGATGTTCGTCTTGAATTTCTAATGATAATATGGTATTGATTATGTTCCTTGTATTGTATATTGCTCGTATGTACCAAATTGGTTTGAACTATGTGGTTGGTCTGTTCTTTGTGTGGGATAATGTTATATTGCTCGTATGTACCAAATTGGTTTGAACTATGTGGTTGGCCTGTGCTTTGTGTGGGATAATGCTATGCACTGCAGGTGACTTTTGTGCTCAGCTACGATGCACTCATACGAATCGTAAGTTCCTATATGAGTCATAGTGTCCCCTCATAACAAGCATCGGCCATTTGTGGTTCCTTCATGTTTCTCATATGAGGCCTACGTACGACTCATAGTTCTTACTACGACTCGTAGTAAGGGTCTCGTAAGCTTTTGCAAGTTATCGAAAATATTCTAGAATTTGATACAAAACTAAGACTACAACTCGTAGGCCTTCCTATGTATTGTAACTGTGTCTCCTATCTAAGATTAGAAAGCATTTTTGAAGGCATACTAGTTCTATGAGGAAAGTATACAAGTCGTAAGTCATCGTACGAGTAGTAACTGCACTCGTATCTGCAAACCTGCAGTTGCATCACTGAATATCTATTTTTGATTTGTTTTTGTTTCTTGTTCTTTGTTATGTGTTTTAATGGATCAAACATCTTGAACTTATTTGTTGCCATTTGGTTGGTTTGAAGATAAAATGGCCCTAAAGGACAAATGGGCAATTCAAACTCTCCAACGGTGGTTGATGGAAGAATTCTCTGAGACTGAGCAATTCGAAGGCTCTGTGGAAGTCCACAGAGTCCGGGTAGATCCTAAAGCCAATAGACCTCAGACCCGAGATCTTGTAGCACAGACGCGCATGGAAGTTAACAATTCCTCCCTGTTTGAAGAGGAGGAACAACAAAGTAACGGGGATGGGTCAGATAGCAGCCTACCACAAATGAGCACCTTACACTAAGGGTTGGAATCGAAGTCGGAGAGCACCTCGCAGACCCAACAGGAAGTCTAGTCCCAACAACGGCAAATCGCAGATGGTGTGTCGCAGGGATGAAGGAGATATATGATTAGGGTTTAGATCCCAAAGGACAGGGCAAACCGATGCAACAATTTCTTGAAGAGTCGCGACAATTTCATAAAGTGCTTGGGACGGATGCAGAGTTAGACAGATATGGGCTATGATGGACCACACCACAGCTAGGAAAATATGCCCCCTTCGTAGTTTGTGAGTTTTATGCAACTTATGTTACTTCACTCCGTTGGGGGTTATCGAAGAATAAGGAGCCGATCGAGCAGCCGAGGTTACAGGTGGTGTTAGTTAGGTGTAGGAGATTTCTATTTCAAAGGAGACCATTCATCGGGTTCAATTTGGGCCCAATTACAGCGTACCCCAGTCCACCGCAGAATATGATGGACGTATTGATAAGATGAGGAGAGCGGTGATTGGGAAGGACATCAGGGTTAGGACAGATCTTCTACAGTGGATTGCTAGCTAGATTTGTGAGGAGGGTTTCAAGCTGACGTGGGTTACAAACCACTCTGATCCTATAGTGAAGGCCCACCTCTCATTCCAGGCCATGTTTTGGTGGTCCATTATCTGTTGGTGTATCAGGCCCACTTTCACGGATAATGTGATCACTTTAGTGCGGGTTGTGTTATTAGCCAGCATCTTAACTGGTTATGAGATAGACTGGGCCTGGATCATCTCGGAGCAAATCCACGAGGCAGCCGTCCGGACAAACACCTCACCGTTAGACCTCAATCTAATCCGAGGTCAAACGGTATACAACATATTGGTGATTCCTAAATAATTAAATAAAGGGAGTTGCCACCTAATTATTTTTAAGGTAAATTAGGATACCTATTTTTTCCAAAGTGTTGCTAAAATTAACTCCATTAAAAAGTCTACTTAACCGATGTGATTGTAGGTAAGGGTTCTAATTATCCTAAAAGAAAGAGATTAGGCATCTTTTAGGATTCGTTAAAAATGACTACCGACCAAACTTAGGTTAATAAAATTAAGGCTAAATTAAATGCTAAGCAAAATATTAAATAGTCCAAAAAAAGTGAATTGCAAAATATTTTTTTCTTAATCTTAAAATCGACAACAAACTTAAATCTTTAAAAAATTTCTTTTGAGTTTGAAATGAAATGGCTTTTTTTTTTTAATTTGGAAAAGTGAAAATAAAGTTCATACTTTTAAAAAAATTCCTTTTACGTAGCTTGACCTTAAAAACAAATATTGATTTATTTTTAGAAATATAACAAGAAGTTAATATCACGTGAATGATTTATGTCTAGATATGGGTACCTAAACCCAAAAATCTAATATTATTGTCAACTATGTAGATCAAAAATGATAATGTATTCAAGTAACATAAGCAAGAAAAATAAATAATACAAAATATGTATCGTCGTGGATGACTCCAAGAAAGGTCCCTTTGTTAGCTTGCTAGCCGGGATAGCTTAAGATATTGACTCCATGTGCGGGTATGCTGGTTGTTGAGTGATGAGATTCAAATTTATGGGAGTCCCGAATTGAAAGTCCATTTGCTCCCAAAGTTTTTATGCAAATAAAGAAAGAGTAAAGATTAGAAAGGAGGTGGATATTATATCAGTTAAACAGATGAGATAAAGTTATGCATGTAATAAGGTGCAAGGAAAAATAAAATGACATGAAACTCGATTTCAAACAATAAACTAAGCTTAAGATAACTTAAACAAATGTCATGCAACCCATTATTAACATTAGCCCATAAAGTTGGAGGATATCAATCACAATAGATGCATGCAGGACTTAAGTGGATATATCTATATATTTTGAAAAGCAAGGCTGAACATTTCAGATTCGTGTCAGTGAAACTGGAGAGATCAATGAGTCACAACTTGATTTTAAACCCAACTGAAAAGGAGAACCCTCACATGATTTTTTAGCTAAATGTAATATGACCATTTGAATACAAATTAAGAGCTTTCTGCAAACAACTAACAGTATTTTTATTTTACGAAAATACATTGTCCCTTTTGATGAAAAAGAAGTCCCTATCACTTTAACGACAAACTGGACTTTGGAGATGATCGAAAATCATGCATCAGGACTAAGACAATCTCACAAACGATTTTATCGAGATAAGTCCAAACAACAGAATATATAAATTGACCTAGAATGTATTTTCGATATTATTTTAAAACTTCAAAGTAGCTATGATATCTTAACGCAAACATCGCATTATGATTATGATGGCAAGGGTCTCAGATTTTTTGAAATGAACAGTACAAAGAGAAAACTTTAGATTAAGTCAAATGTCTGCCCCCTAATCATGGTTTCTAATTCATGATTCAAACGTTAGATAATATCATTCTTAAAATATGCCAAAACAGCCCTTAAACATAAAAGAAAACAAAAATAGGAGGAACCATAGAAAGAATCAAGCTTAATGTTTTTGGGGCAGTGAACTGGGGACGTTGCTGGTCTCAAGTCTACACTTGTTTTTTAACCAAAGTTGAGCGCGACAAAGAGAAGGATACAAAAATGTTTTATCAAAGGATATCGAGTAGTATATATAAAGGATAGAGCTTAAGGTTTGAGATAGAGATATGGACAGGAATTAAAAGATTTGAGATGGGTTAGGGAGAAAATATCTTTTTTTATATAAAAGAAGGTGTACCAAAGTTGATTTTACCTAGGAAGTTTGGAATTTTGTCTCAAAATGAGTAGGGAAAAGAAAGGTGGATGATATAAGGATGAAACCTAATTGATTGGGCTAAACCTATTTCTAATATTTTATTGTAAAGAGGGCTGCAAATTTGGTCCCAAAGTTGGATTAAAATTGGTCAAGATTAACCCAAAAGGGAGGCTAAAAAAGGAATGAAAGGGTTCAGAAATGTAATTGAATATTTAGCCATTTCAATTACAAAACCAATTAAAGTGTGATCAAATAAAAATTAATCAAAGAACCTTTTTAAAATTAACTAAGTAAAATAATTAACTCAATTATGAACTACTTAATTTCGAAAATAATTTGATGATAACAAGAATATAATTTCATTTTATATTTTAATAATTATGAAAAAAGTACGTGATTACATATTTACATGTATATGAAGGAAAATATATACAATACCGAAAATAACTTAATTTTTTTTGATTTTTTATTTTTTTAAAAAATAATTATTTCAAATTGTTAAAAATGGAAGAAGCTCGATAATTAATTTACAATGTGGAGGGTCATAATTGGGTGTCAACACTCAGTGCCATTTCCTATTTTGATTTATCGTTTGTGCAGTGCAGCAGGTGTTCCTATTGACCCCCAACGGGACCAGCGCATAGAAGCTACATGCACCATGGACCCCATCCTGATAAAGGCTGACGAGATCCTAGTAACCTTACCTCGAGCAGATCCTCCTATTTCAGAGCTATTTCCAGTAGAGCCTCTGACTCAGAGTGCACCCCAGCTGCTACTGCACTACTTCAGTGGCCACAGAGCCCACACTAGCTATAGAGATCGAGTCCACACCATCCTGCACTACCCCAGCACCAGCAGCAACTTCATTATAGGTTGATCCTCTCAGTTCTGCTGTTGCTTTTCAGACTTTGTTACGTAGGGTGGCTACAGTGGAGTCTAGACTCCAAGCTCTATCTGCACGAGTCAGACTTTGGGTTGACCAGACTGTATGGGACTCTGAGAAAAGGATGAAGACATTCACCCGTGATCTGGCAGATGAGAGAGTTAGGGAGGTGGATGCCCGAGTGGATGCTTTTGAGGCGAGAATCAAGCAGAGACTTGAGGGAGCTCGGCCTTCTTACACTAGTGCAGTTACTCTGGAGTTGGCCAAATTTAAGGCCGACCTATTACAGATGTTAGCAGTCCTAAGTACAGTCCCGGAGATGCCACCAGTTGGTGATGAGGCATTCGATTGCCAAGCCAACCGTCCGAACATCTGTTGAAAAAGGCCCATTGAGCATGACACAGATCTGGAGCTGACCCCAAAGAGGTCTAGACTAGAGAAGGAACCCATACCCAAGGAGGTGGTGCAGCAGTCTCTATTGTTGACAACTATTCAGAGAGATCATGAGCTGCACACCCCACATGGAGAGGGTAGTTCTCGGATTGCTGAGGAAGAGTTGATGCCCTAGGAAACGATAGACTAACTAGAGACCGGTGCTTCATGCACCATGATGTTTGACTTCTTTTGACCCCAGTTCTTATTTTTTCATGTTGGATACTTTGTTCTATTATCAGACAATCTTTTTATTATGTTGGTTTCTGGATGTGTTTAAATATTTTTAGTTTGGATGTTTATTTCGGATGCAACTTTTTAAATGTTGATATTTGATGTATATATATCTATGTTTTGTTTGTGTATTTCCGTATTCTACGTGTTTTTACTTTGAGGACAAAGTATCCTATTTTGGTGGGGTGTGGGAAGTTATGGATTAAGGTGAAGTCAGAGTAGCCTCAAGTCCATAACTCCCCCTAATTTTGATGCCAAGGTTTTCTTGTCGTGCTTCTTTTTCCTTGTAGATGTTTAATTTTCTGTTCAATCAGCATGTTTAAGTAGTGTAGATAATGAGTAAATTCATAGTAGGGTTATCTATTGGCATATACATAATTTTAAGATGTGTTTTTAAAGATTTGATGAAAAATTAGGTACCCTCAAAATTTTTGGGATTGTAATCATTGATGCATTCATACAATTTTCAGTATCTGGCAATGTTTCTTCTGATATTGTGAAGGTAAGCTGAGACTGAAAGCATGTCCTATGAGTCTATACTTGATTGTGGATGCAATTGCCATATGTGTTACGAGCTTATTTTGCTGCACTCATGTATCTTGTATGGACTCAGAACTTGCCTCGTTACTCTACGATTGGTTTGGTGATGTGGTGGATATGGAAAGGATCTTAGGCCTTTGTTCTTTGAGTGAAACTACTTTTCGCCTAAATGACCCATCAAATAAGTGAGTGAATCCCTTGTTCCAAATTTTTGAGCTTATTATTTAATCTTTCTTTCTTGGTACCTTGTTAACTTAACCTTGTTTGATGAAATATCATGATATTAGCCCTAGTCTATCCTTGAACATGTGAACCTTAATTGAGTCCAAAGGCCGAAGTTGAGGGTGACTGCAGTTGGTGGCCCTGGTTTGAGGAACAAATATTTTGCACTTCACCTAAGGCTAAAAGCCTAAGTTGAGGGTGGCCCTTATTGTGGTAAGGTAATAATAATAAGGTGGTTAGTTGGGAAATCGAGAAAGAAATGAAAAAATTATGAAACGAGTGAAGAAAAAGAAAAGAAAATTGCCTTGAGTTGAGAAAAAATAGCAAAAATGAGTTTGAAATCGAGGTACAACCTAAAAAGAGAAAGAAACACTCGATAAAAGTTCAAAATAGGAGAATAATGATTGGATTGATTAAAAAGGGTTGGATTATAAAAAGAAAAAAAAAGTGTTGGTAAACAAAGTGTTGGTAAACATGGTTTAAGGATAGCTTTTAGTCACTATTTGCCCAATATACCATACCAAAGTACCCTGAACCTATCTTACAACCCTATAAATCCTAAAGTGATCCAACTCCACTTTATCACCAAGCCAGAAGATGAGTATAGAGGCAAGCCTATGGTGTTATTCAGTATGCTTGAATTTCAATTGTGAGAGTGAGTATACTTCCTCAGTCCCTGAATTTTAAATGCTTGAGTGAGTATGAGGGACTTCTTTCTAGTGAGGGCATTTGGTCTACTTGAGTAGCTTACGACGATACCAGCGATTGTGGATGGTTGATGTTCCCCAACTTCTCATAGTTGTATTGCCAAGTATCTCATTATGTTCTTGTTTGCTTAATAACTTTGCAATCCTATTTTGAAAATAGTAGTTGGGTACCTGAATCAAAGGAGTTGTGGCATATGCCATTAGTAAAACAACTATGTATTTCTCTTTGTCTGCATAGATTGAATTGTCATTGAGGACAAATAACAATTCTAAGTTGAGGGTGTTGATGTGCTGTCAAAACCCACAGCAAATCATTTATACATGCAACACAGGGTTTAAGAGTAACTCTAAAGTACTACACACTTAATTTTTGACAAGATTTTCAAACCTTTAAGCATGATCTTCACATTATAAACCCTGATCACTTTGCACACAAACTCTCTCTTCGAAAGAACTAACACAAGGGCCAAAAACATATCTTTTTATTAGTGAGACATGATGAGACCTTCAATGATGCCCTTTGATGAATATCCTCAAACCTTTTTGTGAAAAATTTTCAAAGAAAAGCAAAGGGAGGTGTCTTGGTGTGCAAGGGAAGTGAAAAGGAGGAAAGGTAGAAAGTGAAAGGGCTAAGGCATTTGAAAAGCCTTAATTAGGTCGGTGAGCGTGGGTGTTCGGTGACACTGAACAACACCACCTAGCATTATTGGCATCGCGTCGAGCATGCTAGGGACCACCTTTTTTACAGTGAACTTATCTTGTCTTCTGCCTTGATGTACGGTGAAAGCAACCATATCTAACTAGAATTAGTGATTCCGTGATTGGACATTTTGCTCGCCAAATTTGACAGCACTTCAAGAGTCACATCTCATCTCAAAGGGCGGTTGAACTGATGAGCGCTAATATGGATCGACAATATGTCGAGTAATCCCACTTGGTCACCCACATCAACTTTCCACACCCATTTTTTTCTTTGTCTACCCTGCACCATTAAACACCAATTACTCGAACAAGAAAAAAGTAAAATACTCTCCTTGGGTTGCTTCCCATGCAATGCCTTAGTTAATGTCATGGCATGATCTCATTCCTCTTCACTTCAAGTTACCACTGATTGGCCCATTAATGACATTATTCCAGGATCATCTCCTTGTTTCAAAGCATTACATATATTGAAAACAACCTCCTCATCATTAGCTATAAATTTTAGATCTCTACTCTCAGCATTTACCGCAACTTGTCCAGTGGGTAAGAACGGCCTCCACAAGATTATTGGCACATCCGTATCCACCTCGAAATCCAAAATCACAAAATCTGCAGGGAGAATGAATTTATCCACCTTCACCAACATATTGTGTGAAATTCCCACCGACCGTTGGATAGATCGATCAGCCATGAGTAGTTGCATCGTGATCGGGGAAGGGGTTTCCAAGCCCAATTCCTTAAATATAGATAAGGGCATGAGATTTATACTTGCCCCTAAATCACATAAGGATTTACTTAATTTTGAAGCTCCTATTGTGCATGGAACGGTGAACGCCCCTTGGTCTTTCTTTCTTGTCACCACTTTTTGCATCAAGATTGCACTGTAGTTATGAGACACTTCAATTGTCTTACACTCAAGAGTCCTCTTCTTTGTCATTAAATCTTTCATGAACTTGGCATATCCTAGCATTTTAATCAATAGTTCCATAAGCAAAATATTTATTGACAATGAATTGAACATAGAAATGAACTTTTGAAACTTAGTATCCTCCTCTTTCTTCTTCAACCTCTATGGGAATGGAGGATCAACTTTGTCTTCAGGTATTTTCGGCCTCATAGAAGGACTTGAATTCTTGGGGAGAGTTTTCTTGGCTTTTGCCTCATTATCCCCACTCTTCTCTTATTATTCTTGGGATTGCCGACAACATTATCATCTACAACCTGAGCTTTGTGCTCATGTTCTTTCACAACAATCACATCTTCTTTTTCTTCCACCTCTTTCAATCCATTGTCGACAACAAGTGATGGTGTACTGCCTTCAACAACCTTTCCACTACGAGTAGTTATGGGTAAACACTTCTTATCATTGTCTTTTGGGTTAATCACCATGTAGGCCTCTTTTTTGTTGATTTAGATAAGCTGAAATAGTCCCAAGGTTGAGTAAACAAATGTTTAATGGATGCCGAGTGAGACGTTACAGTTTGACTCAGCTGAGAAAAATCGGATTTCATCTCCTTTAGGACCTTACTAGAGGCTTCCATCTCATTCAAGATTCGAGAAAGCATATCCTTGATTCAAGGATTCTCTCGATTAACCACTAGTTCAACAACCTTCGCCCTATTATGAGGTAGAATGTACCTATCTCTATATGGTTCCTCCAACCCCTAATTTGAGTTTGATAAGCCCATGCACGATCTTTCCATTCAGAGTTATTATTCTAATCTTGATTCCCTGGTGGCCTTAGAAACAATGGCGAGAACACACCATTTGGTTTCCCATGTAATGCACTTCTTCGTTGTAACCACCTTCAAATTGTGCACCCTTAAACATAACATCTCCTATAGCTCTATAGCATTAACACTATTACGATTTCCTCCCATGGCATGCTTGGTTAATAAATCAAGATGGGTCAACATTTTAGTGATCACGCTCAAATAGTACCCTCACTTTGAGGATAAATGATTATTGTCAAGTATAAAAACTAACCATAGTTAGGGTCGAATCCCAAGGGAATATGAGAGTTTGCTGCATTGATTCACTAACAATCATTTCAAGTATCAAATAACTCCATTCCTAATAAAAGGGGGGAGGTTTATAGTAATATATAGTAAAGTAAAACGATACTAAGAAAATGTAGAGACAATCAAATTTGGAGAGTAACTTGGGAAGTTGTGTTCCCCATGATTCACAAACTCAAATACCCCAGATAACACCACCTAAATTACGAAATCACATGCAAGACGATAACTTAAGTTCATCTAACCCTTGGGCAAAGTTGAAGGTTGAATTTCATTATGGCACTTAGCCACGTACCATAGTGTGCCAACTACTATTACCTATTGTCCTATCCAACTTCTCCTTGGCCGGGATTGGTTAATTAGACGATAACATATCAATTAAACCCTATTACCCATTTCCTTTTCTTATTCATCACAACATTGATCAGGATCATGACACCAGGTGGGATTTCATGTTGGCCACCATTAAACAACAAGAAAAATGAAGGAAAATGGACAATACATGCAAATACCTAATTCAAGAGGTGCAAATAATCCTGGTTATTAAGCTAGCTACTCATAGTTCCCACAACCCCAATTTCTGGGGGTTTAGCTACTCAAAACTTGGACAAGAAAAAAAACAATAAAGGAAACAAACATAGTTGAAAATTACCTAAGAAGAATGAAGAATGATACAACCACCTTTGAATTTGGATTTACAAGCTTGAATGATGAAATTAATCTAAAAGTGATTCCAATCTCCAAATTTTATGTCTGAACATGAAACACTAAGAATTCTAAAAACTCTCCAAAAAAAAAAACTGATTCTAAAACCCTAAAATATACTATTATACTATTTACAAAAAGGTTCTTAAAATAATTAGAAAATCTGATCAATAGCCGCTATGACTCGTAAGATGACCTACGAGCCATAATCGGGCTTTCGTGGTCAGCACTTGACATTTTTGATTTTATTGCTATGATTTACTTCTACGAGTCGTAGGCAGGTATATAACTCATAGTGCCTTCTCGTAGACTATCCTTGCATTTCTTGATCAATTTTAACCAACACTGTTAATTGCTACGAGGCCTCTTTTACGAGTCGTAGTGAAGACTATGACTCGTACCTTGAGCTTGTATAGCTGAACTTCAAATTCTTAGATTTTTGTTTTGGAAACTGTTAATTGCTATTATCATCCCCTATGACTCGTAGCTTGGGCTATGAGTCCTAGTGGGTCTCATAGATCCTCAAAATTAAGAAAATCTACTACTTTTCCCTAAAATCAGGCCAACCTATATTTTCTGCAAAAATACACACAAAAACACATAAAATCCATAAAAAGTTGAATCGAAAACACACAAAATTCCTTGTTTTAGGCATCAAATATGTTGTACTTTGACAGCAAATCAATATCCTCAACTTAGAATTTTTGCTTGTCCTCAAGCGACGAGTCAATCAAGATAGATAATCGCAATACATAGCAATCAACTTACTGGCATATACCTTATTCAATTTAAACTCAGGTACCCATAATAGCATTTTCAAAAGATGATCATGTAGCTATTAAGAAAATCACAACATATAAACTCATTTGACAATCCAACTGTGACAAGTTAAGGAGCATCAACAATCCATATTCATTGAACAAGTCAAATCCTAACTATGCAATGCAAATGCCCTCACAGAAAAGAAGTCCCTTTTTAAACACTCGATATGATCTCAAAAGATACTCATGGAACTGTGCAAGCATACTCACTCTCACCAATGAGATTCATGCATGATAACCAATACCATAGTCTTACCCATATACTCATACCCCGGACTATTGACTGATTGGATTAGGATCACTTTAGGACTTCATAGTCTTGTAACATAGGTTCATTTGGCTTTGGTGTGGCATTTTGGCCGATTAGTAACTAAGGGACAACCTTGAACTATGTTTTTTTTAACACTTTCACCTTAATAACTCATCCATTCTCAAGTTTTCCTCCCTTACTCCTTATTTTCAAGCTTTCCGAGTACTTTCTCTTTATTTTTCAGCTTGTGCCTTATTTTAAAGCTTGTTTTGCTTTTTCTCAACTCATACTAAGGCATTTTTTCCTCTAATTATTTTACCCGGTACATGGCTTTCTACTCTTTCTCTTATTCCCAAGTCACCACCTCATTTTTGCTATTACACCACAACATAAGCCATCCTCAACTTAGGCTTTTATCCTGAGGTGAAGTACACAATATCCAATCCCCAAACTAGGGCCACTCT
This sequence comes from Solanum clarkiae, assembly GCA_011800125.2. Classification (NCBI taxonomy): domain Eukaryota; kingdom Viridiplantae; phylum Streptophyta; class Magnoliopsida; order Solanales; family Solanaceae; genus Solanum; species Solanum clarkiae. The sequence goes on along the minus strand of JAABOM020074641.1, from coordinate 37,094 downwards.
TGGTAGCCACCCTCAACTTAGGATTTTTGCCTCAATCAAGGTCATGAATGTTCAAGGATAGACCAGATCCAATGGCAAGGTATTTCACTAGATAACGTTAGGCTAGCTGGGCAATAAGAAGAAAAAGGTACATTTTAGGCTCAAACATTAGGAACAAGTAATATATCATAGTTTTGGTTGGTCATTTTAGGCTAAGTGGACTAATAAGAATAATGTCTTAAGATCATTTCCTAATCCAATTAATCTACAAAATCCAACTTAGACTAACAGGACAAGTTTTGAATTAGAGAAAAGCATATGAATCTAGCAACTTAAGCTCACACTCACATGGCACTGCATACATTATCAATGAAAGACTCTCATATCATGCTCTTTACCTTAATTAGCCCTCAGTTATCAAAATAAACATTGTCACACACGTAAAAATTCATGGTTACTATCTAACTACTAATCAAATTTTTTTTAGTAGGTGTCATTTTTCAAATAAAACACAGAAACATGCTATATGCCATAAGTAGTGGTACTATATGCTACAAATACTATCTGAACATCCTAAACATGCCGGTTCAACAAAAAGTAAATATCCACAGGAAAAAAGAATACATCCAAGAAAATCTCGAGATAGAAAATTAGGGTAGTTATGGACCCAAGCTACTCAAACTTCATTGAGGCCCATAACTGCCATATCCCATTGATGCATTGTCCCCAATTCACAAAATTAAAGCAAAATAAAACATAAGGAGTCAAAAAGCATACCTGGGTGCCAAAGTGCTAGTGTGTGGCTAAGTCTAGCCACCCTCCTCCTATGGGATAGTCTGCTCAGTAGTTGTACTCTGTCTGGAGGGACTAACACCCTCACTTGTTCTAACTCTCGAGCTCATCGTATCTCCTCCTGCTGTCTCGATCTTCTCAAGACAAGCTCAAGCTCCTCCTTCTTTTTCATCCCCTCCTAAAATTGTACAACATCGGGATCATCATCTGGGTGAGGTCTTTTCTCGTGAAAAGGCCGAATGGGATAATTAGGAGCAAATAAATCAACCATCGGCACCAGAGGTAGTCGCTAGTAGTGCAACTGGTGCCCCAAGTGTTGCTCTCATGTCAACTTGGAGCTGTTGAATCTCCATCTCCATAGTCGACTAATCTAAAGGGTAGGCCTCAGTCAATCTCTGTTGTACCCTCTCCTCAAAGGCATCAATATGAGAATCGACGATAGAGATACAGTCGTGAATAGTAGTGACTACAAATGCCTGCATTCGACCCTCTGAGTCCGACGTGGCCTGATTTGATGAACAAGCTGAATCAACTGCGACTCAGCATGTGATGACCTCTACATCAAGGCCTGTATAGATGCGGCGAACATGTAGACCATGTTAGTAGCCTATGAAGTCGTGGGTTGTGGAGTAGGAATATAAGTGGAGGCCCCCCTCTCCTCATCTGCCTCGGGCTATGGTGGCCTCTCCTTATTAGTAGCAGCCATGGCGGTAGTAGTCTGTGAACCCTCAGTCAGTGGTGCTGGGGGTGAACATCTCACAAATAGGTGGAGGCTGTGCTCGCCGAATTACCATCAGGTTCTATTCTGCCTTGATCAGGCTGGTACCCAATGTATGCTGGGCCTCAATCAACTGGTCCAACTGGTGTAAAATCTCCACCCTCGGCTTTAGATAGAGCCTGTATATCAAGTAATAGAATAGGATGGAGGTGGACCTCTTCACTGTAGCCTCATGAACCTACTCGGCAATGAGGCAAGCCCAGTCAATATCATAGCCAACTAGGATTCTAGCAACCAAAATCGCACAAAATAACATTAGAGTATTATCATCAAGTGTCGGCCTGATGCGTGAATGAACTACTTCTGACCAAGACTTGGTAGGTAAACTAAGCGAAGCCTTGATGATAGGATCTGAATAAGTGGCGACCCATGCAAGGTTCAAGTGGCGACCCATGCAAGTTTTAGAACCTGCTCAACAATATACCCAGCCACCCATCTCCTTAAAGTGGCTTGTCTCTTTGGATATTTCATCACAAGTGGGTGCCTCGTTTTCCCCACCCTATAGTCAAACGCTACGATGGATCTGAGGGCAGGGAACTCTGGTTGAAATAACATCTAGCAGATAGTGGCCTCTGATATATCCACCTGCCAACTACTCAATCTCATCTCAATCAGCCTGGGCTGAGTGAGGGGCGTCCTTCCTTTGGGAAGAGTGATCTAGATAGTGGCTGCATATGAGGCACAAAACTCCCTCACCATGGTAGGGGAGTTTTGTCCAAGTGCATGTGTAAGCCACTAAATCCCATATTGAATAATCATGTCCTGGAGATCAAGGACACTGTCTAGTCGGTGTGATATGACTCGGGGCTCCTCAAAGATAGAGCAGGCTGGATTGCCCCCTCTCTTGGTTGCACGCCCTCTATATATATCTCCTGCATGCCCTCTACACACCACAGGCTATTAAGGGCATCTTGTGTAGATGGTGATGATCAGGTTGCGATGAAGGACTCTATCTCTAATCCATCCTCAGAGCCTCCCTTAGTATTAGACTCCTCTCTAGATAGAGTCATCTGTGGTAAACGCTCTTTTTGCTACCTTATCCTTAGACTGGGGATGGGGAAAAAGAGCCTGAGTCTCCCTAGCTCTAACAGCAACTCTGGTCTATGGTTGAGCCGCATCAGGTCCGAGGTAACATCCAAAACCTCTAGTGAGCCACTCAGTGTAGTGGCTTGCTCATCATCCAAAGTCTCATCTCTGCGCCTCCTCTTCATGGCCCTGATCTCATCACATTTGGATTTTGGGGCCACAGTACCTTAAACATAAACACATTTGCACCATGGTTAGGCCCACAAATCAATGATTGGGATCCAAAAGTCATTTGCATTAAGTTGTAGAAGGATTTTATGAAAGCACCTTTACGGGCCGTAGTGGATATTATAGGTCATAAAGAGCTTGCGTAAAATAGTGGTCAAACAATTTTTGTTATTATAAAGGTCTACGAGACCATGCATGACTCGAAAAGTGGTTTATGAGTCATAGATAGAATCGTAGAGATTTTTAGTGTGTAATTAATTCCAAGCATGGATCTATGAGACCTGTCTATGAGCTGTAAAGTCATTTATGATGCATAGAAGGTCTCTCTTGATGGATATTCAGAAACATCAAGTTTCTGGAATCTTGTACGAGGGGCAATTACGAGTTGTGGAATAATCCACGGGCCGTAAACGCTACTCATGGACCAGAAAACTTAGTCACCTAAGTTTCTAAGCCCATCACATGGACCCCAAATGACTTTTTCAACAAATATATTACTAGCATCGAAGCAAAAACACTCACACTCACATGATTTCCATTCCACAACCTTTACCCCCAACATATTCTACATACACATCCCTCATTGAAAGTGATTAAGCATGATTTATCCTACAATTTCAACCACCTACGATTGATTTCAAGAAGATCATGCACCTATATAATCACCCACCAATTTACAAACACAATCATTTAATCACACATGGTGACTGACTCATAGGCACAAATAACTATCCAAAACATTCACCAAAGGCCAAAATGCCCAATCCAGAGTTAGACAATAATTCAAACATGGCCAACCTAATTTCAACTAACACAAAAATTTCAACATGGGTTTTATTACCAACCACCATTCCCAACACAATTTCCTAATAAATCATCCAAAACAATGAAAATTAAAGGTATTAATTTAATCGAAAACTTACCATGATTTGTGATTAAGTTGAAGAAGACGAAAGAGGTGACTAGGCGTGAAACCCTAGGCTATCGAAAACATGCCAAAAATAGGTGTACGGTGGTCAAAGGTGGTTGCGTTCATGAGGGGGAGGGGTTGGTCGGGTTAATTTTGTAATTTAGGTCAAGAATGGGGTAAAAATAATTTGACCCCTTTATTTATACCTTCACTGGATCAATTGAAAAGTTAATGGTCGTGGACTCTATGAAACCCCGACTGCGGACCATAGAGTGCTTTACATCTAGTAAATCATAGTTTCATAGAACATCCAAATTGTAGATCTCGAGACTAATTTCATGGACTAGTTTATGAGTCGTAAGGTGATTTACGGCTCGTAGAGTTGGTTTTAGAGACTTCAACACTTAGCAAAATTTTCTAGAAACTTATGTGGGCTCATGAACTGTAGTGTGTAAATTTTCTACTCATTGTAAATCTCTACGATATGGGGTATAGGTCAAAAAATGAATTACGGCCCATAGACCCAGTCGTAGAGACATTTCTGATGCTCTTTTCAACAAAAATGGTTGATTTAGCCCTGTACCTGCATACTCTTCATAGAGCATACTATTACCCTATATACAATAAGCCGGATGTCCAAAATTACAATCAAAATACAAGAAAACAAACTACCTATGAATCTAAAATTGAAAATAACCCTATAACTACACTATTACAGTAAAAACCTTGGGTTGCCTCCAGAGTAGTGCCTGATTTGTTGTTGCGGCATGATTTGGAGAAATTGGTTTATCAGACTTTACCAATTATCCAGACTTCACTCTTCAAATCATCAGGATGCTTCCTAGACTAATAGATATTGAAGATGAGTTCTTCGTCATTCAATCTAAACTTGAGTTGACCATATTCCATATCTAGTAATGCTTGCTTAGTGGCTAGGAACAGCCTTCCCAAGATGATTGGGATGTCAAAGTCAACTTTGCAGTCTCGGATCACAAAGTATGTAGGGAATATGAACTTTTCAACTTTGACTAGCGCATTAGACAGTATCCACACAGGCTTCATCACTGTGCAATAAGTCATCAACAACCGCATGCTCGTTGGAGTAGGGGCTCCCAATGCAAGCTTTTTGTAGACCGCAACGGGAATCCAGTTAATGCTGACACCTAGATCACATAGTCCCCTTCTGAACTCCACATCTCTAATGGTGCAGGGTATGGTGAAAGCACCTAGATCTTCTCACTTCTAAACCAAAGACCTCGTAGCAATCTCACTGCAATATTGAAGCTCTAGGGAGAGCTCCTGAATCACAATACACTTTTTCGTGACCAAGTCCTTCATATACTTAACATACCCTGACATCTTCTCTAATGCCTCAAGGAGAGCGATGTTGAGAGAGAGTTGTTTCAACATGGAGAGAAAGTGCTTGAGTTCACCTTCCTCTCCCCTCTTTTTTATTCTTTGGGGGAAGGGAGGAGGAGGTCTAGGAATGGACTTCAACTTTTGTGGCACATCAGTAGCTTCACTCACCCTATCCTTGCAATGATCACCTCCTTCATGTACATCTTTGGTTGCAACCTTCTGCTCTCAAATGTCTTCCTCATCAATAGATATGGGAGGATCAATAGTGCTCTTGCCACCCCGAGTAGTGACTGCTATACACTGCCTTTCATTTTTAGCATTTTGAATTTCATTGCTAAGCAGTGTGCCCTTTTGACGTTGATTAAGTTAAGTCAACACTTGACCAAACTATTGTTCCAGTTGTTTGCTAGCCATAGAGTGGGACTCTATTTTCTGATTTATACTCGAAATCTCTAATTTCATTCCCTTTAGAGTCTCATCTTGTGGCTTTGCTTTCTTTAACAGGCGATCAAACGTATCCTTAATTTTGGAACTACTTGAACCTCTGTCATGATTATGTGGTTCCACATAAGGACCATTTCTGAAGCTTTCTCTGCAACTACAATTTGCATCTCTCTCTTGACTCCTGCTCTTGTCATATTAACATCTGTGATTGTCTTTGTAAGCTCCATCTTGATAAAAGTTCCGATCTTTGTTTCTTTAACCTTGGCACCAATAGTCCTAATTAGACCCTTGGGCGTTGGTACAGAATTCCCCTGTCTAATCTGCAACAAAACATGCATCCTCATCATAGTATGGCTCATCATACATAGGTGCACGTGGAGGGTGATGAACCACTACACTCAGTCACTCTTAGTTTTGATTCTCATCACCTCTATGCCTGTGTGAATCTCAGCATGCTATTGCATGCTTTCTTCATTGATTTTGGCTTTCTTGGGACCCACACTGATAACACATGAACTTTTAGTGGCTGCTTTTTCTCGCTATCCCTATGCACGATTAGTCTTGACTATACTTTCCATTCGCTTCGCGATTCTTGCAAATGGTTGACCCAAGAACATACCCCATGATAGTTTCAACACAAGCCTTCCTCTCCTTATCAAGGATAAAGTAGAAGATCCCCACCAAAGAATCATCAACTATCCTCTAAGGGACGCTTCACAGATATTTGGTGAACTGCTCCCAAGTAGTGCTTATTGAATCACCAGGAAGTTGCTCAAAGTTGTTGATGTGTCCTTCAACTTGATATTCTTTGATCTATGGAAGTATGTCTCCAAAAAGGCCTTCTGCAAGTCTTCCCAATTGGTAATCGAACTCTGTAGGAGCTCAGATATCTATAATGCTGCATTGCCCCTAAGAGACATTAGGAAGAAATGAAGTCTCACAGCATCCACAGACAAATTCTGTGTTCCCATCACACTTTTATAGATGGATGCCATATTTTTGAAGATGGCTATGTGGATCCTCCGACGGTAAGCCCACAAATAGCCCAGGGATCTGCAACATCTGAAGTAACCCACTCGAGACAGTGAACTTTGTGTCTGCCGGTAGTAGTGGCAACACAATAGCACTAGTTACCTCTATGCCCATAGGATTCATTCTATATTGATTCTACTGATAAGCATTGGCATTGAAATCCTGAGGAGTGGAGCGTTGTCCTCTAGAAGAGGTGGGTTCTCATTCTTAGATCCTCATTGTTATTCCTTTCCAAAGCTCCATTATCCACATTATTGGCGTTGTGTTGGGCCATTCTTCTCAACATCCCGGGTCAAATGGAGTTAGGGGATTGCCTTGACTCCGAGTGTTGGGTATATACTACTCTTACACCCTGAAAAAGAACAAAAACAACAAACAAAAGTAAAATACGGGAACTAAGGTAACACCCGAATTACTTTTGGATTCACTAAGTTTAGCCTTATTCCCCGGCGACGGTGCCAAAATCTTGATGTCGCCCATGTTACAACTCCATTTTAGTGGATAAAATGATCGTTGTCAAGAAATAGAACCAAATAAATGTTAGGCTCAAACCCACAGGGAATACATTGACTCTAGAGAATTCATTGATTGCGATTCAAATGGTTAACCAACTTACTTCCCCCAAAAGAGGGGGGGAGGGGCGGTTTGCAATAATCAATAAGAAATATAACTAAACTAACTATCACAAGAGAGAGGTCAACATGGAGAGAAACTATGATATTGTGTTCCCCTTGATTCCCCAACTTATTATCAGTGAATAGCCTAATTCCTTTCTAGTGTATACGTGTAAGATGGTAACTTATGTTTACCAAGCCCTTTGCTCAAAAGTGAGAGGTCAATTTCACTATGTGACTTGCCCCATCTCCATAGTATGCATTACTAACCCTTACCTATTATTTCATGTACAACCTCCCCTTGGATAATTCGGTTGATTATGCGAGAACACATCAATCAGATCATATTAATTAATCTCTTTTCCTATTAATTACTACCTTGGTCCAGTCAATAACGCTAGGCGAGTTCTAATTTTGGCCACCACTAGAAAACATATAAAATGAAGAGAGTTAATTAATACATGCATATATGCCTTCCAAGAATCATGAATTATCCAATTTTGCTTTGTTATTTCTTCATGTTTCCCACAACCGTGTTTGTAGATTTAACTACTCATGATATGTGTAGGTGCAAGAATTATAAATTGAGAAAACATAATAGAATTAAGAACAAGCCAATCCAACTTCAATAAGAATCACAAGCTTTAAGATAAAATTCAAACACAAGTTCTCTCAAAGACTCTCCAATATGATCTTATAATTTTCTCTCTCTAATTACTGAGTTCTCTGAGTACTAGGCAAAAAATTTTGAGAAATAACCTAAAAAACCAATTTATAATAATTAAAATTCAATTCCTAAACAAAATAGAAGAACTAGTTGGCACACCATAAGAAAGGTATTTATGGGTCATATTGCATTCAATAGCCCATAATTATGGTCTTGTACTTAGCTACTAAAAATTTTAGACTTCAATGCTACGAAACCACTTTACGATTCATAAAGTGATTCACAACCCGTAAAGGGGGTTTCGTCTGATGAAACTCCTAATAGTCCAAGTCTCTGATCCTTAGGCCATGAATCATTTTCTACGACTTGTAAAACCTTCCACGACTTGTCTGCATGTTCATAGAATAATCTTCACAAAATGGTCCCTCACTGGAGTTGTTCACAAAATCACCCTACAGCCATAAAGGATCTCGTATAACAAAAAAAAATTAGCAACTTCTGAAACCTTCCCTAAAATCAAGGTCAATCGGTAATCCTACAAATATAAACCAAAAAAACACATAAAACCAACTAAGATTGCATTGAAAATACATAAAATTCCAAGTTTTAAATTAAATATGTTGTATTTTGGTAGCATATAAACATGAAATCCTGATGTTTTCTCCACACTAAACAAATAGTGGTTTATTTGCCAGGGTAAACAATTCTCACCTTAAGGGAACATCACCCATTTCAGAGAGAGAGTTTTACAAATGTTTTATGGGGACTTTATCAATTTCAGTTAATATATACATACTAAGATGTGAGATGCCTTATGGTAGAACCACCCTTTTCGGTTATTATTTATGTATGTTCCATTTAGGAAATCCACCTTTTTTAGTTAATCATGCAATACACAATTCACAAACCTATGGTGGCAACGTAGTTAAGGGACAATGGAAATCTACCAATGTCCACTTCGATGCTAATCCTACATCCCACGGAATACTCAACTCATATACATAGTCATATCATACATAACTTAACAATTCATAGCATCATCATAAGAGTAGCTCCTCAAAATCATAAAATCATAGCATCATAGAAGGGCTCCATATCTTTCAGAACTTTTACAATATTCTCACGAATCCATAACATGCTTATTAGCCTTTATATATTTACAACATTCATGGCTTGCATATCTTGCAATAAACTATTCATCAACATAAGGATCTTTTCATATAGCTTTAGTCAAACAAGATGGGTATACGCATATTAAAATAATGAAATTCAATTGCATAGGACATGAAGGAAGTAAAAAGAATCATTTAGAGACTATTAAAAACAATCTACCACCATATTAAAACCCCTAAATTGGGCATCATGAAATTCATCTTAAAATTCATAATTTTCATAGCATCATATCATGAATATCTTTAATAATGATAATCAACTCATAGGATAAACCCTCGATATGTGTTAATGCAAAATCAAACCAATACTTGAAAAATTCCAATTTAAATCATGCTTATAATATATAATAGGAAATATCCATGATGAAATAAGCCTTGAAATCAAGAAATTTCATTGAAAGGGAGTTTCTTGCCTTTACAGGTGAAAGAACTCATGGATGAAGAATCCACATACCTTAAGGTCTTTAAATTGGTGAAGATGAATTGAAGGAACTTGGGGAATCACCTTGGTGTTTGACCTTCAATGGAAGAAGCTTGAACTCTGGAAACTTGAGAAAATTTAAAGAGGAATTTGGGAGAGTTTGGAGAAGATGTTAGGGGTTTAGAGTGTGATTTTAGGCCTAAAATGGTGAAATTTTTTAGTATTCACGTATATATGATTTTTGGGATATGACTCAAATTCCCTTACTCAAATCTAAAAATATTTGGAAAATTTTGTTCATAGGTGAAATGAGCCCATGACGCAGACTTGTTCTCCAGTAGTTCATTTTTTCACGAAGTTCGATGTTCCCGTATTTTTGCCTAGGAATGAGTATAGGTCATGTTCTTACTATCTTGTACCCTCTTCATGATGCGGAGGGATTGCATACTTTGCTAATTAGTGTAAAATCAAGTGAAAAATTATTTTTAGATACGATTGAGATAATAATAGAGGGACTGCTTTTCCTACACAGAAAATAAATACAAACTCAGATTTGCCAAAAATATACAAAAATTATGATATTCTAGAATTCTACCATAAGGACTTTCTAAATCGCTTGAGAGGTTTTACAATATCTCCCTCTTGGGAACATTCACCCCCGAATCTGAAATATATGCTTGAGAAGAGTGATTAGACAAATGTTCAGCCAACATGAATGCATCAATGGAATTTAAAAACCACTTTCATGAAATTTCAAACTTACGCATCAAGAGCCATCAAAACAAGTGACTATGAGTGTGTGCATATGCAACATGACACAGAAGGGCTAAATTACAATACTTCACACCATAGATAGGATTTACTAATTACCTTAGGCTTGAATAGAATGGAAAAGATAAGGATATCACTTCCTCATGTCCACTTTCTCTTTCCAATTAGCACTTTCAACTTCTTTATCCTTCCAAAAAACTTTGATGGGTTCTACGTCTTTGTTCCCCAATCTCTTCAATTGTCTATCTAATATCTTAGCCGGAACTTCTTCATATGCCAAAGTTTCCTCTACACCTACAACCTCCAAAGGCATAATAAAGTTTGGGTCACCTGCACATTTCCTCAACATGGACACATGAATGACTGGACGATGAGTCCTGATCCATACTCATCTCCTTAGGCAACTCAAACTGATAAGCAACCTTACAAACATACCTCAAGATTCTATAAAGCCGTACATACCTAGGGATGAACTTCGCCTTCTCTCCAAGCCGAACTATACCCTTCATGGGTGAGACCTCCAAACACACTAATCATTCACCTTAAACTCAGGATCTCTCCTCCTAATATCGGAATAAGACTTTTATCTACTTTGAACCATCTTTAATCTCTCAGTTATCAACCTCACCTTCTCCAAAGCTTCTATAACTAAATATGGACCTGACAAATTCATTTATCCCACTTCAAACCATCCAATATGTGTCCTATATAAGGCCTCAAATAGTGCCATAATGATGTTAGAGTGAATTGTAAGCAAACTCAATAAGCAGAAGATGCTCATCCCAACTACCTTTAATGTAACACACAACCCCTAAGCATGTCTCAAAGAGTTTTAATGGTGATTTCAGCTTGATGATTCATTTGTGGGTGAAAGGTTGTGCTAAGATTGACTTTAATACCAAGGCCTCTTTGGAAAGATCTTCTAAAGTGGTAGGTAAATTGAGCACCATGATTCGAAATGATTGACAATGGAACCCCATGCAAGCTAGCCAACTCATGGATGACAATTTAGTGCAATCTTCAACACCATAGATTGTTTTAACTGGTAGTAAATGAGCCGATTGTCATCTTATCAATAATAACCCAAATGGAATCAAAATGCTTTTTAGTCTTAGAAGAACCAATCACAAAATCTATTTTGATTTCCTCCAACTTCCAAGTAGGAATATCTGTAACTTGGGCTAGGCCACCCGACCTTTGATGTTAGACTTTGACTTGTTGACAGTTATGAGGTACACTTCCCTCAAATCCCTATACATCTTTATAGAGTAAGGGTGAATAGAATAGGATTAATCATGTGTCTTTTTCAAAATGAAGTCCCTCAACCCATCAATATTTGACACACACAACCTACCTTGGTTTGTAAGGGCACCATCTCCACGTTGGGAGAAAACATCTACCTTGCCCTCTTTTACCAATACCTTCAATTGCAACAAAGGAGGATCAAGGTCTTCCTTGGATTTGACCTATTCAATAAAAGAAGACTTGGAACCATCTATAACCACCACATCTCCATTTTTGGCTTCATCCAAACTAACCCCTAACCTACCAATCAATGAACTTCCTTTGCCAACTCCTTCTTTCCATCCTCAACATGAGCTACACTCTCCATGGATTCTCTACATAGCGCGTCGGCTACAACATTGGCTTTGCATGGATGATAATGCACTCTCATGTCCTAATTATTAAGGAGTTATAACCACCTGCTTTGCCAAAAGTTGAGATCTCTTTGAGGGAACACATTTTGAAGACTCTTGTGGCCAGTGAAGACATCTACATGAACCTCATACAATTAATGATGCCATATTTTCAAAGCAAATGCCTCGTTAACCCAAGGACGTGGGTAGAATCATTACGCTTATGCACTTTAAGTTGCCTTGAAGCATAGGTAATAACCTTTCAACCTTGCATCAATACACACCCTAAACCAATTTTTGAAGCATCAAAATAGACAACATACCCTTCTAACCCTTCCGGTAATAAAGATCGGAGTAGATGTATGCTTGTCCTTTAAAGTTTTGAAACTCTTTTCACATTCGTCGGTCCAAATGAATTTTACCTTCTTTTGTTCAACATTACTAAAGGATAACAAATTGAAGCCCTCAGCAAATCTTTTGTAATACTCCACTAAGCCCAAGAAACTCCTAAATAACCATTGGAGTCAAGGGCCTAGGCTAATTCCTCATAACTTCCATCTTTTTAAGTTCCACTATAATCTCTTCACCAAACACCACATGCCCTAGGAATGAAACCTCCTTCAACCAAAATTCACATTTATCAAACTTGGAAAACAACTTTTCTACTCTCAAAATTTGCAATACTACCCTCAAATGTTTCAGATGCTCTTCATCGCTACGGAAATATATCAAGATGTCATCAATGAATACCACAACAAACAATATCAAGGTAGGATTTAAAGACCCTATTCATGTGATCCATAAATATTACTCGTTCATTGGTTAAACCAAATGACATCAGCACGAATACAAATTGCTAATATCTATTCCAAAAATCCATTTTAGGGATATCACTTTCCCTCACCCTCATTTGATAGTATTCGGACCGAAGATCAATATTAGAGATATTATTAACCCTTGTAATTGGTCAAATAGGCCATCTATCCATGGTTAGGAGATACTTGTTCTTTGTAGTGACCTTATTGAGTTGTCGGTAGTTGATGCACATTGCAAGTAAGCCATCTTTCTTCCTCACAAACAACAATAGTGCACCCCAAGGTGACTTGCTAAGCCTTATAAAATCATTCACTTGATCCTTTAACTCTTTCCATTTCTCCAATTCCATACGGTAGGGATAAATAGAAATGGATTGAGTATTGGGGAGTAGGCTATACAAAAATCTATTTCCCTTTTGGAAGCAACACCGATGAGTTCATCAGGAAAGGCATCAAAAAATTCATTAACCACTAAAACTGACTCAATAGGAGGAACTTTGGACTTAACATCTCTAACCCTTAATAGATGATAAATACAACCCTTGGTAATCAATTCTCATTCCTTAAGGCAAGAGGTAAACCTACCTTTAACCACTGAATCATAACGTTCGCACTAAAAATGAGTTCATTTGGAAATTTGAACTTAACTTAGTGGGTTCCACAATCAATGGAAGCATGATATGCATATAACCAATCTATCCCAAAAATAATGTCAAAATCTACAATGCTAAGTTCAACAAAATCATAGGGAAAGACTTTATGCAATATGGACATCAAACAACCTCTATAGAATCTTCTAGCAATAATAGGCTCACTAATGTGTATAGACACCTTAAAGTGTTCACATAACAATTTGGGACACACATCAAGCCTATTAGAAATAAATGGGCTAATGAAAATAGAGTGGCACACAGATCCAAAAAAGCATGCACATCATACTCCTAAACCTTAATGTACTGGTAGTAACATCGGGTGACTCACCCACCCCTTGTCTCCCTTGAAAAACATAGAACCGATTATTATATGGAGCACCCCCTTGTTGACCAGCTCATTCCCTTTGATCATCAAGAGCACTATGCCCTTAAGGACGATCGTCCTTACCCTTGTTTTTAGAAATTAGACATTTCACGATCTTTTGGGCCATCTTGTCACACCCAAAGCAAGCATTCACATCTCGATAACATCTACCATAATGGTTCTTTTCATATCTTCCACACTTAATAAGTATTTGTCCACCATTCCCACCTTGAGGTTTTGGGTTCGGCACCTTATCATTGAAGAACCTTGGATTTGGAGCATTTGATAACCCTTGGTCCTGAAATTTGTGCCTTATTGGAAATGACCACCTCTAGAACCTTGAAATTCACCATCATAACAAGCCCTCTTGGACTGCCCACTCTTCCTCTTCCTGATATTTTCTTCCCCAAGTTGTTTGGAATATATCTTGAGTAGAGACAAGTCCATTTCCCCAACAAGCATACCGGTGCGACACTCTTCATTGACCAAGTCTAACACTCCTGACACAAATTTTTTCATCCTTGAGCTAGAATTGACAACCAAGTGAGTAGCCTACTTTGATAACTTGTTAAATTTGAGGGAATACCCCCTCAGACTCATGGAACCTTCTTTGATATTCATAAACTCTATCATCTTTGCTTTACTTAGTTCAATAGGAAAGAAACGACTGCTTTGAATTCCTCCCAAGGTATAAGCTTATCAATCTCCTTCTCTATATTCAATTGAGCAAACCATATTTGAGAAAGTCCTTTGAGTTGATAGGCTATAAGTTCCTCCTTCTTCTCCGAGCTTACCTCCATAATAACAAAAACTTTGTATACTTCATCAATAAATTCTTAAGGATATTTCTCCACTTTAAAGTCTCAAAACTTCAGAAGATTCATTCTTGTGAAGTCCATCACTCTTGAGGTCAAAGTAGGATCATTATAATACTCCTCTTGTTGAAAGCTATGAAAGTTCCTAACAAATGAAATCAAGAAATTTTTTTAGTGTAAATGGGATTCATGAAGGGGTTTATGGGATGTCAAATAAAGCACATGCCATACTTTGGTGTCGTTGATTCGAGGGTACAATTCCAGTAGCTTAATTAGGAGGGCTACTAATGCACGAAGGCTATTACAAGCCGTAGGTCTATCCACGAGCCATAACTTGTGCTCGTGGAATAATGTGTAGACTTGGTGGGAAAAAATAGTCTTATGAAGTTTGAAGTATAAATTAGAAGCACGGCTTGTAGATTTGTTGATGACCGTAAGTTATGTTATGGTTTGAGATTCAGAGAAGTTTTTTTGGAGTTATAAAGTTATCCAGAAGAGACCCGTTTCCATGACCCGTGCACTGGACCACGGCCCGTAATCGGGGTCTCATGGCCTTTTCCGATAGATTTTAAGAAGAGACAATGTTGACATTTTCTAAGATCCTACGTCTATGCTACATCATTTAAGCCCCCAAATAAGTCTTTTTCAGCCCTATAAACCCTAAACTACTTCATTCTTCTTCATTCTAAAATATTTCAAGTACAAACTCCTCCCAAACATTCTCAAGCTTCCTCAAGACTCTCAAGTAGAAGGTGCAAGCTAGGGTTTTGGGTTTCTCTTCATTCTTCAACAAAATTTCCATCTCCTATCACAATAAGGTATGCGGGTTTTGATTTGTGGAGACCTTTCCTCCACAAAGCTCAAACATTACTCTTCCTCATTTATTTCTCAAGTCATGGTGACATATGATAATTTCGTGAGCTCTTTTATATGATGATAATATGAAGAGATTTATGCTATTTTTCTTTGTATACAATTATGTTATGTGCTGTCACGGAAAAATATATGATTTACATGAGATTTTAATGTTTCCCTAACAAAGCTTTATCTTGTTATGGTGGGTTACTTTTAATGACTCTTAAATGATTCTATTTTGCTCCCCACATGTTATTTACTCTCAACTTGCATGATTTAAAGTATATGTACATATACCCACTATGTTTTTGTTCAAGTTATGAGCCAAGTTTCTTATATTGATGGAAGCCTTATGGCAGGATATGCGATCTATGAATAGTATGGATTTTGAAGGGCTATTATGCATGCTATGAGCTATGAGAATAATGTGAAAGTTATGAATGATATGAAATCTTATCTTTGAAATTTTGAGGCTTTGGTTTTGATGGGCAACTCTATGATGATGTTATGGTACTATAAGAGTTGGTGTACTTTGACTATGAATATGAATAGAGTATTCCTTGGAATTGTGACCTCGCACTGAGAGGACCATAATAGGTAACTATTGTCCTTTAACTATGTTACCATCATAGGTTTGTGATTAGGTAATGGATCCATATAACTCTTGTTGCATGATTTACCCAAAAAGGGTGGTGTTCCCATATGACACATGCTAATTAATAATCAAAAAGGGTGTAGTTCCCCTAAGGATATCTCTCATAAATTAATAAAAAAAGGTGGTGATCAAATAAGGTATTTGTGGAATGCTCTTCAAAATGGGGTAAGTTTTTATAAGGTGAAGTATTTGGTTTACCTTGGCAAAGTAGACCACTCATTGTTCAGTGTGGAGTGAACATCAAAATTTCAATAGTAGCTCGATTGGTCTTATATTATATTTTAGCTATGGTCCCTTCCAATCTATGCATAATATTTCACTTGACATGGTTTTATGATGAGCATAATGTGAGACTTAAAGAGTATGGTTGCCATAATGTTTTGATTATTAATGAGATGAAGATCATAGGATGTTAATTGTCGATGTTGAGGTACTAGAGGAGGCACTTGACATAGCCCATTATGTCATAGCTACTTTATAATTCATCCTCATGTCTTTGTCATGACCCAAGCATAGAGCCTAGATATGACATAATGAATGAGGAACCTATAAGGACCCCAAATAAGCGTCTTAACATATCATTACACATCCTTGGTGGCAGAAGCAAGTAAACAATAATAAGAGAGTATAAATAAAGGCAAAAGGACTACGGGAGTCTCTCATAGAATCAAAACATACAAGAGTCAAGAGTGTCAAAACTCATAACATTATTACATAACTTGTACAACAACACCTCTACACTTAGAACTGAGCGGGGCCCAAGACAAGTTTTCATGCTCATCCTCATAGTCAAAAGCATAAAATAGAGAATGAAAGTCTTTACATAACATAAGAACAAGAGATATCGTTCCTGGAGTTGAGGACTCACCAAACATGCTTTGAGAAGATAGTACTAGATACATGGAGGATGAGGATGATCGTGAGGAGATAACATCATGTAGGCATAATGTATGTGTTAATATGTTTAAATATACTAAGTATGTAGTATGTAATATAACAAGATATAGGCAACATAATCAAAAAGCATAATAGTAAGTAAGAGATTGTATATTAGCAACATGGCATGCATGAAGAATGCTTGAAGTAAAACATGCTTATATAGGAGATATTACATTTGTAGGAAGAGAACATCATCATAGACCAAGTACCTTTGTACTCGGAATCCAAAGGGTGCCATCCGCTCAGAGGGTAGATGAGGTATCTACCCTTCATCTTTGGTAGTATGGGATTGCCGCCACCCGAAAAGATGGGATGAGGTATATACCCCTCATCTATGGTAGTATGGGATTGCCACCACCCAACTCGGTGGATAAGGTATATATCGCTCATCTATGGTAGTACGGAATTGCCACCACTTGACAAGGTGAATAAGGTATATACCCCTCATGTATGGTATGGTCACTTGCAACACTATGGATACTTTTCATGAATTCAACTCATATATAATTTCCTTAAATCCTCATAAAGTCATTCTAGTCATAGGTCTTGCAATGGATCATCAATAGCTTAAGAACCCTGAATCAAATATTTTATCAAACACTTGGTGGGTGTGTAATGCTAGTGTAAAGCCATGCAATTCAAGAGCAAAATCATGCAAGAAAATTTGAAGTAAATCAACCTACTACCTTGAAAAAATACATTGAAACCCCTCACCAAAACTCATCATAGATCCGATTCATAGTTCAAAACATGCTTAAACAGTCACATTTTTACGAAACCCCAATATAGTTCATAGTCAAATTCATAATGAGAAGACAAATAAGTAAATCAACTTATAAATATGCAATTTATGTAAAAACAAAGCTTGGGCACCATGGGTGAAAGGACGCAATATTTAAAACCCACATACCTCAACTTTGTAGAATTCCTTGATGAAGTTTGAGATGAGAACTTGAAGCTTGAATGAATTTCTTACGATCCAGAATGAGTTTGGAACCCTTGATTTTGATGAAATATTTGGATAAGTTTTTTAGAGGGTTTTAGGGAATGTCTTGTATGATATGAAGGTGAAATATGACTAAGTATTGGTGTTTTTACGCATAGGAATGCTTAGGCCCAAGACTCAAAGGCCTTTGACCGAACAACAACAACTAGCCAAAAATAACACTAGTCCGTGCTATGGTCGCGTCACGCAAAGGCCGCATATCAACACTGGAGTAGCAAAAATTTGGAATTTAAAATTTTGATACGGTTGTGCTAAAATCGAGGCTAGACCCAACTCCCACTCAATTTTTCCACTAATCCTGAATATGAAATCGGATTTTCGATATCACGCACAGAGTTTCTGATATATATATTTACACTTTTTACCAAAGCAAATGTCACCCTTCATGGGTGAAACCTTCAAATGGACCCAATCATCAACCTTAAATTGAAGATCCCTTCTCCTCACATCATCATAGAACTTTTGATGACTTTAGGATGTTTTCAAACTTTCTCTAATCAACATTACCTTCTACATGGCCTCCATGAATAGATCCAGACCCGACATAGCCATTTCCCCTACCTCAAACCATCTAGTCGGGCACCTACAATGTCTATCATAGAGAGCCTCAAATTGAACCATACCAATACTTGCAAGATAGCTATTATTATAAGAAAATTTGATCAGTGGAAAATGATCATACCAGCTACCCTTAAACTCTAATACACAATCTCTAAGCATATCCTCAAGAGTTTGGATAGTTCTTTCATCTTGGCCATCCGTTTGAGGGTGAAAGGACGTACTATGCTTTACCTTTGTACCAAGACCTCTTTGGAAGGACCTCTAAAAGTGAGAAGTGAATTGAGAACCATGATCTGATATGAAAGATAAGGGCATCACTTGCAATCTAACCAATTTATGAATGTAAAACTTAGCAAAATCTTCGGCACCATAAGTAGTCTTAACCAGTAGGAAATGAGCTAACTTTGTCATTCTATCAACCACAAACCAAATAGGATCATAGTCCTTTCTTGTATTAGGAAATACAACCACTAAATCCATGTTAATTGCCTCCCAATTCCAAGTTAGAATCTTTATATCTTGGGTTACGCCACTCGTCCTTTGATGCTCGGCTTTGACTTGTTGGAAATTATGTCAACCAAACACAAACTTAGCAATAATCCTCTTCATACCACCCCACCAAATTACTTCCCTCAAATCTCTATACATCTTGGTGGAACCGGGGTGAATATAATAGGAAGAATTATGAGCCTCATCAAGAATCCTCTTCCTAAAGTCATCAACACAAGGAAGACACAATCTATGTTGGTACCTAAGGGCACCATCTCCCCCTTGGGAGAAAACCTCCACTATGCCCTCTCTCACCAAGGCCTTCAATTCTATCAAGGAGGGATCAAGATCTTGCTTTGCTTTTACCTCATCTAACAAGGAAGATTTTGAACCATCAACAACCACAATGCCACCACTATCAACCTCTTCCAACATAACCCGCAATCTAGCCAACTAATGAACCTCTCTAGCCACATCCTTGCCACCATTATCAACATGTGCTAGGGAACCCATAGACACCCTACTGAAAGCACCGACCATAATATTGGACCTGCAGGGGTTATAATGTACAATCATATCATAGTCCTTAAGAAGCTCTAACCGTTTTTGTTTTCTCAGGTTGAGGTATTTTGAGTGAACACATATTGGAATCTCTTATGATTAGTAAACACATCAAAATGCACCCCATACAAGTAATGACGCCAAATCTTCAAGGCAAACACCAGGGCATCCAATTCAGGATCATAAGTAGGATAATTCTTTTCGTGCACCTTAAGTTGTCTAGAGGGATAAGCTATCACCTTACGATTTTGCATCAAGACACAACCCATATCAATCCGTGAGGCATCACAATACACAACAAACCCTTTTAACCCATCCGATAGAGACAAGATAGGCGTATAGATAAGCATATCATTCAAGGTTTTAAAACTCTTTTTACACTCATTGGTCCACACAAATTTGTCCTTATTTTGGGTCAACTTAGTCATAGAAGAAGAAATAGAGGAGAACCCATTCACAAACCTCTGCTAATAAACCGCTTAGCCCAAGAAACTTCTATGGTCCGATGGAGTCAAAGGTCTAGGCCAATTTTTAAGCACTTCCATCTATTTAGGATCCACTTTAATACCATCCCCCAATACCACATTACCTAGAAAGGCAATCTCTTTCAACCAAAATGCACATTTTTCGTACTCAGCATACAACTTCGCTTCCCTCAATTTTTGTAACACCACCCTCAAATGACTCACATGCTCCTCCTTACCATGAGAATAGATCAAAATATCATCAATGAGACTAGCCCAAACCAATCAAGGTAGGGTTTAAAGACCCTATTCATAAGTTCCATAAAGATAGCTGGTGTATTGGTCAACCCAAAAGACATAACCACAAATTTATAGTGCCCATATCTAGTCCGGAAGGCCATCTTGGGAATGTAACACTCCCTCACTTTTAGTTGGTGATACCCGGACCAAAGATCAATCTTAGAGAAGTGACTAGCCATTTGAAGTTGGTTAAGTAGATTATTAATCCTTAGAAGAGGATACTTATTCTTTATGGTGACCCTATTGAGTTGCCGGTAGCCAATACACATTCTGAGGGACCCATCGTTTTCTTCACAAATAACACCAGTGCACTCCAAGATGATTGTCTAGGCCTATAAAATTCTTCTCCAACAAATCCCTCAATTGTTCCTTCAACTCCTGTAACTCTGTCGGTGCCATATGGTAAGGGGGAATAAAAATGGGTTGAGTATTAGGGAGGAGGTCTATACGAAAGTCTATTTCCCTTTCGGGAATAACACCGACAAGGTCATTAGGAAAGACATCAAGAAAGGCATTTACCAGTTCCACAGGAAGGACTTTGAACTCAACATCCCTAACCCTCCTCATTCACCAAATCAGATACGCCCATCACAAACTTATTCATTCTAGACCTCGGGTCGGCATCCATGTGTGGAGAATATTTAGAGAGTTGATTGAACTTTAACACATACTCCCTCACACTCATTGATGCTTGCTTCAAATTCATGATCTCCATCATTTTGGCCTCCCTAAGCTCAAGAGGGAAGAACGGTTGAGTAAAGCCACCTTAAACTCCTCCCCAAATATCATATTGTTGTTCCCCTTCCCCTCCTTCCATTGAGTATACCATATTTGGGCCACCCTCTTGAGTTGGTAAGCTGCCAACTCCGCCTTCTATTCCGATCTAACACCCATAATGGACAACACCTTGTACACCTCATCAAAAAATTCCTGAGGGTCCTCATCCACTTTAGATCCATTGAAATCCAGCGGGTTCATACTCATGAATTCCCTTACCCCAGATGCTGGAGTAGGAGTATGAGGGGCTTGGGCTCCTTGGTTGATTTGATTGGTCATGACTTGAGCTAGCGTGGCAATAACATCCCAAAACTCTTCATGAGCTGATTGTTTTTTCGAGAGTGCGACCTCTTTTTCCTCTTGGGATAGGTCTGATCTAGCATAGCAAAGAACATTCATTAAAAGGGAGACCTTACCTAACTTCTATAGCATGAAATAGATCAAGAAGAAGGGAAACATTTCCTGAATCATCTCATAGCCTCTTAAGCATAGTCGTGGCGCACAACAAAACCATGAACAAGACTCTAATCATTGTGGTGTGTTGGATGTCGAGTACCTTTAACAATCTGGTGCTCTGATACCAAGTTCATCATGACCCAAGCCTAGCTCCTAGATGTGACATGGCGAATGGGGAACCCGAAAGGACCCCAAACAAGACTCTTAACATATCTTTACACATCCTTGGTCATGGTAGCAATTAAAAAACAATAAGAGAATAGAAATAAGGGCAAATGGATAAGGGAGCCTTTCATAGGATTAAAACATACAAGAGTCAAGAGAGTCAAAGCTAATAACATGATTACATTACTTGTCCAACAATATCTCTACACTTAGAATTAAGCAGGGGCCAAGACAACCTTTTGGGATCACCCTCATAGTAAAAAGCATACAAACAGATAATTAAAGCTTTTACATAACATACGAACAAGAGATATCATCCCCGAAGTTGAGGACTCATAAAACTTGCTTTGAGAAGATAGTACTAGCCACGGGGAGGATGAGGATGATCATGAAAAGCTCCAGTTCCTACGTGATAACATCATGTAAGCATAGAGTATGCTTTAATATGTTTGAATATACTAAGTATGTAGGATGCAATGCAACAAGAGATAGGAAACATAGTCAAAATACATAATCGTAAGCAAGTGATTGTATATTAGCAACATGAAATGCATGAACAATGCTTGAAGTAGACCATACTTATATAGGACATATTACATGGGTAGGAATAGACTATCATCATAGACCAAAAATCTTAGTACTTTGATCCAAGGCATGCCACCCGCTCGGAAGGTAGATGAGGCATCTTACCCTCATCTTTTATAGTACGAGATTGCCACCACCCGACAAGGTAGATGAGGTATATACCCCTCATCTATGGTATTAAAGGGTTGCCACCACCTGATAAGGTGGATGATGTATATACCCTTTATCTATGGTAGTACGAAATTGCCACCACCCGACAAGGTGGATGAGGTATATACCCCTCATCTATGGTATCGTCACTCATAACACTATGGATACTTTTCATGAATTCAACACATATATACATTCTTTTCATTATCATAAAGTCATTTAAGTCATAGGTCTTGGAATGGATCATCAATATCTCAAGAACCCTAAATCGGACATTTTATCTAACACTTGGTTAGTGTGTAATGATAGTGTAAAACTATGCAATTCAAGAGTGAAATCATGAAAGAAAACTTGAAGGAAATTAACCCACCAATACTTGTTAATACCACCTTGCAAAATACATTGAAACCCCTCATTAATACTCATCATAGATC
This sequence comes from Solanum clarkiae, assembly GCA_011800125.2. NCBI lineage: Eukaryota > Viridiplantae > Streptophyta > Magnoliopsida > Solanales > Solanaceae > Solanum > Solanum clarkiae. The sequence continues at coordinate 14,220 of JAABOM020074641.1, read as the reverse complement.
TTAGATTCATAGCACAAACATGCTTAAATAGTCACATTTTCAGAAAAACCCAACATAGCTCATAGTCTAATTCATAATGAGAAGACCCGTAAGTCAATCAACTAATAAACATGCAATTTATGTAAAATGGAAGCTTGGGAACCATGAATTAAAGGACGCAATGGTTAAAACCCACATACATCAACTTTGGAGAATTCCTCGATGAAGATTGAGATGAAAACTTGAAGCTTGAGTGAATTCCTTAAGATCTAGAATAAGTTTGGAACCCTTGATTGTGAGGGAAATATTTTGTTAAGTGTTTGAGAGGGTTTTGAGGAATGTCTTATGTGATATGAATGTGAAATATAGCTAAGTATAGGTGTTTTAACGCATAGTGAGGCTTAGGCCCATGACCCAAAAGCTTTGGACCGAATAACAAAAATTGGCCAAAAATAACACTAGTCCCCGTGCTGACCATTTCGCGCCAAGGGCGCAAATCAACACTAGATAAGCAAAATTTTGGAATTCTAAATTTTTATACGGTTGCTCTAAAATCGGAGTTAGACCCATTTCCTACTAATTTTTCCCCTTGATCACGAATATGAAGTTGTATTTTTGATATCATGCACGGATTTTGAGATATATAAAAATTACGATTATGGGCACTTTCGAGGCACATTTTTAGACATTTTTTTGGGGTTGCTTCAGTTATATTGCATACGAATACTTGAATTGGGGCATTGACATGTACACATCTAATATTGCATTTGTAACACTGAGATGTTGAGATATTCAGATAGTCACACTACAAATGATCTAGTTACTGGCGCGATAGTATGCCAGCATATACTATATTCGATATATATCTAATTATTATTATGCATTTATATACTATTGAGTGGTGCCAGAGTCTACTGAGGCATGCTGTTGTATTATGCATCTATATATTCAAAAATTACCATGAATTTCTTTATATATCTCTTTATCAGCGCCAACGTCCTCCAAGGTATCATTGACTAGGAGTCCATCATGGTACTATAACCCTCTCCGTCGGTGCTAGCATCTGCTGAGGTGTCATCGGTGCCAGCTACTATCATGACACTTGAGAAACCTTGTATATGGTTTGATGAGGCCGCCAAAGGTTGTACCTTGTAGCTTTATCTCAATCGATGTATGCAAATTGGTACCAAAGCTCGCCAAGGTATCATCGATGCCTGAGTCCGCCAATATATTATCTAATGAGATCCCCATAGATTATGCCTTATAGCTTTAGCTTGGAAAATTTATATATCGACACCAACATCTGCTATATTTCCTCCTTCTAAATTGATTCCATACATTGCATATGCATTGCATCTTTGGCTATCACTAATACTTTATTCTACTGGTATGTATTTGGTTTACATTGTGCACTAGCCCTTTTCCTGTAGGTGATAGTATTCCTCATTATTGCATACTTATTTGATTTCTCTTACCAATCAGTTGAACATGCGAGGTACATTTCAGTGTACTCACTCCTACTTTGTTTCCTCCATGCGGATCGAGTACAGGGACCCAAAAAGGGTAGTTGATCACTCTAGTTGAGCTATTCTTCTTCTATTCAGATCTTACTGGTGAGGCTTAGACTTTGAGTCATCATGAATCTGTGGGACTCTCTTTATTACTTTTTGTCAGACTTTGTACTAGATGTTATTAGATAGTCTTGTATCTTATATTGTCACAGTTGTATTTACCTTCCTTACTATTTAGATGTTCTTGTACTCATAAGTCTAGGTTTTCGGATATTTGTGTTATGTTGTTTGGTTTCCTCTTAATTATTTCTTCCTAGTCGTGATTCATTTTGGGTTGTGACAAGTTTGGTATCACAGCTCTATGTTAATTGGGCTCGTGAGTAGAGAGTAGGGTGTCTAGTAGAGTCTCTCAAATTTGACATCCATACCCGTCTTCGGGAGTCTATGGGATACTTCACAGGAAAAATCTCACTCTTGATTCTATTCAAATGTTTTTTATATAAACCAATTTGAAAAATCTACTCCTTCTGTGTAAATGTCGATTACCAGATCCTATCGATCAGTGGGAGAGCCTGAGGCAGCTGATGTGGCTATCATTCAAGGTTGAGGTAGAGTTCATGTTAAGGTTAGGGGCTGAGGACATGCTAGAGGTGCAGCTCCACCCAGGGGGTTGGCTGGATCGTCCTGTCCAGAGCCTGCCTATAAGCCAGAGGGACATACAGATCCTATTCCACCACCTATAGCCTCAGATGCTTCACTCTCGGTTCAGGAGTTACTTTTGAGGGTATTAGCTAGATTGGAGGAAGCTTCTCCATCTCTAGCTGTTGTTGTTGGACAAGTATCTACAGCCCCATTTGGTTCTCCTATGGTTCCAGCTGAGCCATCAGTGATTCATTTTTGCTCTACCTCAGTCCCAATAAATCTTTCTTTGACTGCTATGATTCCACCTCTCATTTATTTTGGCTTATTTCTGGTTCACAGTTTCATGCACTGACGGATTGTTTTCAAGAGGCCATAGCTTCGTTAGTTCTGCCTGGGGTTGTGTTAATTAATATGGTGGATCACGCTCACATGATAGAGCATATTAGACATTTTGGGCAAGGCCGTAAAAAGAGGTTCAATCAGAATGATTAGTTTAGTGGAACCCTCCCCAAGGTAGAGATTTTTAGGGATATCCAACTCAGAGGCAAGAGACCCTAACTTGTTATGTTTGTGACGTGGTGGGGCATTTAGCTAGATATTTCCCCATATTGTGCATATTCCACTGAGTATTAAGAATCTCAGCTAACACATCTAGCTCTAGCACTGGTAACCAGAGTCACATCTTAAGATATGAGAGGTGATGCCAGAGGAGGTCATGGTTTGGAAAGAGGTGGTGTTCGTGCTGGTCAATAAACTAGTGGTGGTCATAGAGTTTTTTAGGCCATCCTTGATAGAGTAAAGGCAAAGTCCTCTGATGTAGTTATCACACCTATGGTTCTAGTATGCCACCATTTAACTTCAGTTTTATTCAATTTAGGATCTACGTATTTATGTGTGTTGGGCTATTATTCTTCTTGTATTGATATCGATATTATATGAGCCGCTTGCTGAGCCTATTTGTGTATCCTCCCCGGTAGACGAATCTTTGGTGGTGAATCAGGTATATCATGCTTGTGTTATGACCTTTATGGGGAGAGATGTTGTTGATCTGAAATAATTGGATATGGTTGATTTTGATGTGATGTTGGGCATGGATTGGTTGTCGCCTCATCATACTATTCTTGATTGTTATGCGAAGACAGTAAGTTTGTCTTGCATATAGTTGCCTTGGTGTGGATTGGAGCACCTAGTTCCTATCCTAACGGTGGTGTGTCTTATATGTGTTCTTATCGGTTAAGGGAGATGGAGGAATAAAAGGAAGATTTGTTGAAGAAAGGCTCTACCTGTCCGAGTGTATCTCCTTAGGGTGGTCCTATATTATTTGCAAAGAGGAAGGATGACACTATGCATATGTGTATTGACTATTTCCAACTTAACAAAGTGACTATCAAGAACAAATGTCCCTTGCCTCACATTGATGATCTTTTTGACTAGTTGTAGGGTGCCTCGGTATTCTCTAAGATTGACTTGAGGTCTGATGATCACCAGTTGAGTGTTTGAAAGTGATATCTTGAAGATATCTTTCAAGACTCATTATGATCATTATGATTTTATGATTATGTCATTTGGGTTGACTAATGCCCGAATACTTTTATGGAGTTCATGAACTGAGTGTTCAAGCCCTATTTAGACATCTTTGATATTGTATTCATAGATAATATCTTGGTTTATTCCAAGAGTGAGGCAGATCATGTTTAACACTTAAGGATAGTACTCTAGAGATTGAGGGAAGAGAAGTTGTATACTAAGTTCTTGAAGTATGAGTTTTGTCTTAAGTCTATTGCATTTCTTGGCCATGTTGTATCAAAACAGGGTTTTATGGTCGATCCAGCCAACATTGTGATTGTTCATGAGTGGGCTAGGTCTACTTCCATGACTGAGATATGGAGTTCCCTTGGTTTAGTGAGATATTGTTGGTGTTTTGTGTAGGGTTCTAATCTACAGAAACTCCATTGACTAGATTGACTCAGAAAGTTGTGGCATTTTAGTGGTCAGATGATTGTTATATGATGTTCAAAAAGCTTAAAGATTTGTTGACTTTAGCACCGATTTTTGCTTTTCCTGAGGAGGGAGTGCCATTTGTAGTATATTGTGGTGCTTCCAGTATGGGTTTGGGTTGTGTATGATACAACAGGGGAAGGTGATAGCCTATGCTTCTGGACCACTGAAGGTGCATGAGAGAAGATACCCTACTCATGACTTGGAGTTGGCTGCGGTTGTGTTCGCATTGAAGTTGAGGCGACATTATCTTTATGGGGTGCATTATGAGATCTTTACCTACCACTAGAGTCTCAAATACATCTTTTCTCAGCCTAATCTAAACATGAGACAATGTAGGTTGTTTAAGTTTCTTAAGGACTACGATATCTCTATTATGTATCACCCTGGGAATGCCAATGTAGTGGTAGATGCTTTCAGACGGAAGGCTAATACTATGGGTATTCTGGCATTATTGATGGCTGAGGAGAGGCCCTTAGCTTTGGAGGTTCAGTCAATTTTTAGACAGATGGTTTGGTTGGATATTTCTCCTCCTTAGAATTTTTTGGCCTTCACTTGGGCTAGATCTTCCTTGTTTGATGAGATATGTGCTCACCAGTTTTAGGATCCCAGATTATGCACGATTTGTGACAAAGTGTTGAGAGGTGAAGCCAAGGTGGCTATTATTGATTCTGATAGTGTTTTGAGTGTTAACGGTAGTGTTTGCTTGCCTAAAGATAGTAATTTTGGTAAGATTGATATTAGAGGAGGCACATTGTGATAGATATTGCATTCATCCGAGTGGGGCTAGGATGTATCATGATTTAAAACAACATATTTGGTAGTTTGGGATAAGAAAAGACATAGTCGAGTTCATGGCAAAGTGGTTGAATTGTCAACAAATAAAGTATGAACATCAAAAGTCCAGTGGATCGATACAAAGGATGCCGATTCTCGAGTGGAATTTAGAGAGAGTGACTATGGATTTTGTTATAGGTCTGTCCATGTCCTTGAGCAAGTTTGATTCGGTTTGGGCAGTTGTTAATCGATTGACCAAGTTAGAACACTTCCTATCGGTGAAGACTAGTTATTGTGTGGAGTAGTTGGCTAAGTTATATATTCGATGTCACAACCCAAGCTTAGGGACTAGATGCGACATGACTAATGGGAACCCAAAGGGACACCAAACAAACCTCTTAGCATATTATTTACACATCCTTGGACACTGAAGCAATTAAACAACAACGAGAGAGTATAAATAAGGATAAAGAGACTAATAGAAATCTTAGATAACCATAAACAATCAAGAGTTAAGAACATAGCATAATTACATCACTTGCCCAACAACATTTCTAAACATAGATGAATGGAGGCCAAGAAACTTTCCGGGCTAACCCTCATAGTATCAAGAGTTCAACATAAAGAAACAACATAGCAAGAGTAGCATAACTAGTGTCCCCGAACTTGAGGACTCACCAAAGATAACAAACCTAGCCATGGAGGATCATCGTGAGGAGCTCCAGTTCCTACATGGTAACATCATGTAGGCATAGAGTTTGCATTAGTATGTTTGAATGTAGGATGCAATGCAACAAGAGATACGCAACATGGAAAAAATGCATAATCATAAGCAAGGAATTAGTATAATAACAACATGGCATGCATGACCAATGCTTGAAGTAAAATATGCTTGTATAGAACATAATACATGTGTAGGAAGAGACCATCATAATAGACCAAGAAACCTAGTACTTGGAATCCAAGGCATACCATCCCCTTAGAAGGTGATTGACGTATCTATCCCTCAATTGGTAGATGGGCATAGCACCCCCCATCAAAGTGCCAAGGTATATAACCCTCAATATGGTAGATGGTCGTAGCACCACCCATCAAAGTGGTCAAGGTATATACCCATCAACATGGTAGATAGCCATAGCACCCCTCATCAAAGTGGCCAAGGTATATATCCCTGAACACATTAGATCGGCATAGTACACCCCCCCAAAGTGATCAAGGTATATACCCCTCAACGTGGTAGATGGGCATAGCACCCCCCATCAAAGTAGTTGAGGAATATCACCCGCTCAATAAGGTTTGGTCAACTTGCAACACTATAGATAATGTTCATTAATGTAACACATATATATTCCTTTCATCATCATAAAGTCACTTAACTCATAAGCCATGCTATAGATCATCAATAACTCAACAATCCTTAACCAAACATTCTATCAAACACTTGACGAGTGTGTAATGCTAGTTTAATATTATGCAATTCAGGAGTGAAATCATATGAGAAAACTTAATTTAAACTAACCCACCAACACATAGTAATACCCACATGTAAGATACCTTGAAATTCCTCATCAAATCGCATAATATATTATAGTTGCATAGCTCAAAACATGCATAGTCAAAATAGACAAACTATCTTACAATGTAAGCTTAAAATAAGGAAAAATGTGTTCCCAATCAATAATTCATAAAATCCTAATGTTAATTGTAATCATAATTCATAATAAGTAATACCCATAAGTAATACAACATAGAAACATGCAATTTTCATGAAAAGGACCCAATTGTTGAAACTCACATACCTCAAATTTGGGCTCTCCTTTATGTAAATTTGATGAGAACTTGAAGCTTGAATGATGTTCTTGATATCCGAAATTAAGCTTGGGACACTTGAATTTGGATGAAATATTTGGTTAAGTGTTAGATAGGGTTCTGAGAGTGTTTTGAATGATATAGAGATGAAAAATGGCTAAGTATAGGTATTTTCACGCATATAAGGGCATGCATCCAAGACCCCAATCAGTTAGGCTGAAACTGAAAAATTAAGGAAGTGATAAAATTGCTCCGCAATGGGTTGTGTCACAGATCCAACGCGAATGCTCTGAAGTTGGCGAAAATGACATTTCGCTTTGGGTTCTCTAAAATTTGGGTTATCCCAATGAACTCCAATTCTTGATATCACGCAGGAATTTTGATATATATAGAAATTACTATTACGGGCATTTTTGCGGCACCTTTTCGGGCATTTTTGGTCATCTCATCTGTGATATTGTTAGATTGTATGGCGTGCAAGTATCTATAGTATCGGACAAATGGTCTGTGTTTACTTCTTACTTTTAGAAGGCTCTATAGCGTGGTTTGGATACTAGGGTGGATTTGAGTTCAGCTTTTCACCATCAGACTGATGGTCAGTTAAAATGCCCTATTCAAGTGTTAAAGGATATGCTTAGGGCCTGTGTTATTGATTTTGGGGCATGGAGGGACCAACACTTACCATTGACAGTGTTCACATATAAAACAGTTACCATTCTAGCATGCAGATGGCACCGTTTTAGGCCTTGTATGGCTGGAGGTGTATATTACCCATTGGATGGTTTGATTCCGGTTTGGCTAAGGTATTAGGTGTTGAATTGCTTCAGGATGCCATGGAATGGATCCAACTAATTCAGAGTAGACTTTTGACTGCCTAGAATCTCTAGAAGAGTTATATTGATAAGAGGGTTAGGCTTTTTATCTTATATGTAGGTGACAGTGTTTGGCTCAAAATTTCATACATGAAGGGTGATAAGATTTGGGAAGAGATGCCAACTCAGTCCCAGATTCATTGGCCAATTTAAGTTTTTGAGGAGATTCTGTGAGCTAGCCTACGAGTTGGCTTTACCATCGAGATTATCTTTTTTTTTTCTGTTTTTCATGTTTCTATGCTCCACCAGTACATTCCAGATGAGTCCCATGTGATTTCTTATGACTTTGTTGAGTTGGGTCCAGATTTATCCTTTGAAGAGTAACTTATAGCTATATTTGACAGGCGGATCTGAAGATTGAGATCCAACGATATACCTTCTGTAAAAGTTCAGTGGCGGCACCGTTCTATTGATGAGGCTACATGGGGTTTGGAGTTTGACATGCGGGGCAAATATCCCAGCCTTTTGAAGTTTCAGGCACTCCTCTTTTCCATATTTTCAAGTACGAACATTCTTTTTAGTAGTGAATGATGCAATAATCTGGTTAGTCATTTTTGGTATTATCTATGAGATTTACTATTTTAACCTTTCATAAGTTGCTTCAGGCCTAATTTTAACTATTTGAATGGTTGGAATTGGAATACTGAGTTTTAAAAGTTGAAAAAAATGAGTTTTGGTTATTTTTTCTTTATGCTCAAGTTGTTTAAAAAGTGATTTTTTTGTCATTCTGAGTATCGGAGGTCAGATACGGGATATGTCGATTCCATTAACTTTAGAATATCAAAACTGAACTATTGGAAGTTGCAAAATGGAATTGAAATGACCCCAAAAAATGCCTAAAAGTATGCCTCGGAAGTGCCCGAAATATTATTTTCCATATATCTAAAAATTCGTTTGTTATTTCAAAAATTCGACTTCATATTCTTGCTCAGGGGTCCAAATCAGGGGGATAAATGTCTAAGCTCAATCTTAAAGCAAAGGAATCGATTTATGAAATTTATAGTTGGTGCAATTTCTAGTGAGGGTCTGCGCCCTCTCTGCGACACGGAGAGGTGTTTATTTTGCATAGTTTTTATTAGTTCATCCAGATTTTTCTAAGTGTTGGGCCTAAGTTGTCCCAAATGTGTTTTTACCTGTACTTAGCCTTATTTCACCCTCATATCACCCTAAACATTCCCCAATACTCACAAAGACACTTAGCCAAATATTTGATCCTAAATTCAAGTCCCAACTCAAGACCAATCTTAAGGATTTCATCAAGGATCTCACTCAAGATTCAAGTCTCCATTTTGAATGTTCTTCAAGGGTTCTCCAAAGTCAAGGTATGTGGTGTCGAACCATTGGTCCTTCCAGCCATGGTGCCTAAGTCTCCTTTTTAATAATATTTCATGATTTAAAGTTGATTATACATGTGGGTCTAGTATATTGAGAAATTTACTACACAGTGATTTTAGTTCACGAAAGTACGGTTGTTTTAGCAAGTTTTGAGCTCTAAATCTTGGATCTTATGTTGGATTTGATGAGAGGTTCTGATGTGAAACTCTTGGGGGTGTTGCAAGGTGTTGATGAATGGTTTGACAATAGATTTTCCTTCATGAGTTCATCTCTAAATTGCATGGTCTTTACCCCTATTACACACCACCAAGGTGTTTGATAAAATGTCTGGTTATGGTTTCTTGAGGAATTGAAGGTCCAAAGCATGTGATATGATATAGGATGATGCAATGAGCTTATGTACACGATATATATGTTTTATGTAATGTTTTGCATTAGACCATGCCCGATCTGGGGGGGTATAGCAGCCCGGATAACCAGTGAGCTATTTGTACCTTGCTACCAGGGTGTCCAGGTGTGAATGGCATCAACCATGTGGAAGGTGTTGTACCTTGCCACAAAGGTGTCCAGGTGTGAATGGCATCAACCATGTGAGGGGAGTTGTACCTGGCCACCAGATGTCCAGGTGTGAACGGCATCAATCATGTGAGTGTTGTTCTACCTTATCACCAGGGTGTCCAGGTGTGTATGCCATCAACCATGTGAGGGGTGTTGTACCTTGCCACCAGGGTGTCCAGGTGTGAATGGCATCTCCCAACGATAGTGGGATATTAGCTTGGTCTCTTCTACACATACGATATCTCATATGAGCATGAGTTACTCAAAACACGTTTTACTTATGCATTGATCACATACCATATTGGTATACTATTCCTATTGTCTAATGTATGCATTTGGAGTATGTTGTTTGTCTATTATTGTATTGCACCCTACATTCTTAGTACATTCAAATGTACTAATGCATACTCTTGCCTACATGATATCACCATGTAGGGACCGGTGCTCAAGGTGATCATCCTCCTCCTCCACTTGGTTAGATTGGTTCTATTCAAAGCTAATTGGTGCGTCCTCCACTTTGGGGGCCCGAGTCTATGTTGTTATTATCTATGTATATAGACACTTTCTTATGTTCTATTTGACTATGAGGTTGAGCCTAGTAGCTTTGTCTTTTCCCCCGCTCTGTCTATGTATTAGAGGTGCTTGTAAGACATGGTGTGAATCTATATATGAGCTTTGACTCTTGTCTCTTGATTGGGACGTTCATGCAAGTTTTTCCTTAACCCTATTGCCCCTATTTTTAATCTATCTATCTTTATATGCTTCTGCAACCAAGGATGTATCACGTCTAAGACCTAGGATTGGGTTGTGAAAAACGTGGTATCAGAGCACTAGATTGATAGTTCCTCGGAGTCCAACATGCCACACCGAATAAAGTCCTATTCATGGTTGTGAAGCCATCACTATGAGTAGGAGGCCATGAGGTGTTTTAGGAAATGTTTTCCTTCTTCATGTTCTAAGTCGTGCTATACAGTTGTGGTAAGTTTTCCCCCTATTGATTGTTCTTTGCTATACTAGATCACGCCAAACACTAGAGGAAGGCATGCCCAAACTCCCGAGGAGAAACCCAACAATGGTGAGCTCCGGGATGCCCTCACTATGCTTGCCAAAGTAGTGGCCAACCAAGTCCAACAAGGGGCCCAAGCCCCTCATGCTGCTACCTCGGGAGCTAGGGTAAGAGACTTCATGAGGATGAATCCTCCAGATTTCTATGGGTCCAAGGTGGATGAAGATCGACAAGACTTCATTTATGAGGTCTACAAAATATTGAACATCATGGGTGTTGGTACGAATGAAAAGTCGAAGTTGGCAGCATATCAACTCAAGGGGGTAGCCCTAATTTGGTATGAGCAATAGAAGGGTGAGAAGGGTAATGGCTATATGGCGCTTGGGAAACATTCAAATTGGCCTTCCTTAACTGATTTTTCCTTTTTGAGGTTAGGGAAGCAAAGATGGTGGAGTTTGTGAACTTGAAGCAAGGTGCTATGGTTGTGTGGGAGTATGCCCTCAAATTCAATGAACTTTCAAAGTTTTCTCCTCACTTAGTGGTCTATCCTAGGTCAAGGATGAATAAGTTTGTTTTGGGGGTCTTCAACTTGGTAACTGAAGAGTGCCTGTCCGCTTTGCTAATTAGTGATATGGACTTGTCTCGGTTGATGACTTCCTTGGCCTCACGGTATGGGTGGAATGGCTTCTAATGATGTGTGTCCTAAATGTGAGAAGAATCACAAGGGACCATGTTTGAGGGGTTCTAATGCATGTTTTCAATGTGGGGAGCTTGGTCACAAGAGGGTGGATTGTCCAAGAAATTGTAGCAAGGTCCAGGATGCAAATGCGGTTCCATTGGGTAGAGATGGTCCTCAAGGTGGTACCCCAAGGCACAACCGATTTTATGCTCTACATGGGAGGCAAGGCATTAGTGACATCCTCAATATTGTTTCCATATGTTGAAAATCCTTGATCTTCATGTATACGCTTTGATTGATCCGGGTGCTATCCTTTCCTTTGTTACCCCCTTTATTGCAAAAAAGTTCCATATTGAGTCAGAGTTGTTGCATGAATCATATGAGGTGTCCACTCCTACTAGTGCATCTATTGTTGCTAGGAGGGTGTATAGATATGGTTTATTTTGATGTTATTCTTGGGATGGATTGGTTGCATGCATACTATGACTCTGTTGATTGTAAAACCCGCAGGGTCAAGTTTCAATTTCCAAATGAACCCGTCCTTGAGTAGGAAAGTCACGATGTGGTAGTGAGGGGTAGATTCATCTCATGCATTAGGTCCCATAGGTTGATTTCCAAGGGGTATTTGTATTATCTAGTGAGGGTCAAAGATGTAGAGTCCAAAGTCCCTTCCATCGAGTCGGTCCCCGTTGTAAACAAGTTCCCATATGTCTTCCAGAATGAACTTCCTGGTGTCCATCCCAAAAGGTAGATAGATTTTGGTATAGATCTCCTTCCTAACACTCAATACATCTCCATTCTCTCTTACAGAATGGCCCCCATGGAGTTGAAAGAATTAAAAGAACAATTGAAAGATTTGTTGTAGAAGGGTTTTATTAAACCTAGCCAATCACCTTGGAGTGCACTGGTGTTATTTGTAAAGAAGAAATATGGATCACTTCGAATGTGCATTGACTACCAGTAACTCAATAGGGTCACTACAAGGAATAGATATCCTCTTCAAGAATTGATGACTTGTTTGACCAATTGCAAGGGGCTAGCTTTTTCTCTAAGATTAATCTTCAGTCCAATTACCATCAAGTAAGGGTAAGGGAGTATGGTATTCCCAAGATGGCCTTCTGCACTAGATATGGGCACTGTGAATTTGTGGTGATGTCCTTTGGGTTGACTAATGCACCAGCCATTTTCATAGACCCAATGAACAGGGTCTTCAAGATCCACCTTGATACCTTTGTTGTGGTCTTTGTTGATGATATTTTGATCTATTCACATAGTAGGGAGGAGCATATGGGCCCTTTAAGGGTTGTGTTGCAAAGATTGAGGGAGGAGAGATTGTATGCTAAATATGACAAGTGTGTGTTTTGGTTGAAGGAGGTTGCATTCTTGGGTCATGTGGTGTCGAGAGATGGTATTAAGGTGGATCCTAAGAAGATCGATATGATTAGAAATTGGCCTAGACCATTGACCCCATCAGATATTAAGAGTTTCTTGGGTCTTGCGGGTTACTATAGAATGTTTGTGGATGGGTTCTCCTCCATTGCTTCCCTTATGATAAAATTGACTCAAAAGAAGGTTAAGTTTGTGTAGACCGATGAATGTGAGAAGAGCTTCTAAACATTGAAATATAGACTTGTGTCTGCTCCTATATTGTCCCTACCTTATGTGCTTGAGGGTTTTGTTGTGTATTGTGATGCATCTAGAGTTAGTTTGGGTTGTGTACTAATTCAAAATGGTAATTTCATAGCCTATGCTTCTAGGAAACCCAAAGTGCATGAAAAGAACTACCCTACCCATGATCTTGAATTGGCCGTCGTAGTGTTTGCATTAAAGATATGGCATTATTTTTTGTATGGGGTGCATGTAGATGTCTTCACCGATCTTAAGATCCTCCAATATGTCTTCACATAAAAAGATCTCAACTTGAGACAAAGAAGGCGGCTAGAACATCTTAAGGACTATGACATGATTTTTCATTACCATCCGGGTAAGGCAAATGTTGTGGCAGATGCTTTGAGTCGGGTGTCTACGGATAGACTAGCTCATGTAGATGGTGGTAATAGGGAGATGGCTAGGGAGGTGCATAGACTGGCTAGACTAGGGGTAAGGTTGGAAGATTGTCACGCTGCAAGTCCCGTTAAGACGGACTGGCACCCGTTGTCGATAAGGCCCGGGAGAACCAACCTATATCTATGCGCTTTCTATATGTATTATAAGGGATTTCTACATTTGACATGCCTTTAAGAAATTAAACAATGATAACAAGCCAAAAGGAAATGCATATGACTAGGCCGTTGCGGCCACGATGGTTAAAGTACGAGACATGACCACACTTTAATTTACACAGTCTGCAAAGCCTCTAGATAAGCGAAAGTATCTAATACGGGTTGGTATAGGCCCCGCCTCGACTAACTGTACAGTATAAACATATAAGCTCTAGAGACACACAAATCCCCGGAGCAAACTGGAGCTTGGTATCAGTAGCTGGATATCCTGTACTCCTACTGGGAGATCTACTAGCATCTGTACCTGCAACATGAAATGCAGGTCCCCCGTAAGGGATGTCAGTACAAGATAATATACTGACTATGTAAGGTAGGATATATAGTATGTGAAGTAATAACTCAAATGAGACCATGCACTGGTGCAAGATTAGAGACCACCTTTGGTTATACTTTGAAATCATGTACTTTATATTCTTTATAGTACTTTAACTTTACTGTATAATCTGTGCACAGCTGTAATACAAATGACCAACTGATCAGTGCTAAAACTGTATCGGGATCGTCCCTGACTAGGTTCTTCCTTAACCCCTCGGGCTACCAACCGTGATAGGATCATCCCTAGCTAGGTGATTCTTCCGCCCCTCGGGCTACCACCCATCAATAAACAATATAATTTACCTTTCAATTACCTTTGAGATGGTTCTTTTGGTGGTCACAATATTGGAGCTGTAGGACTGTATAAGTAGCATGTGATGTGTAGATAATCATACAAGACAATATGACAATGAAAAAGAGTATGTTACACAAATAATGAAATGTGTATGAAATGGAA
>JAABOM020074615.1:0-34877 GCA_011800125.2 Solanum clarkiae | reverse complement strand
CCAAACTGTTACAGCAATATTTACACATATAAACAGACCTCAAACAGTACTATAACATCACTTAATAAAAGCCATTTTTCGGCATAACAAAGACAAGTAAGAGTATTTATAAATAATATTAAATTAAATATTTAAGAGATATATTGTCTTTGAAAATATATTAATTAGTAAACATATGTTCCTAACAATATTGTAAAAGAAATTAATTTATATATTTCAAATTAGTATATTTTAATTAAGTTAATCACAAGAAATAAAAATACAATTTTCTACGAATAATTCAATACAATGTTTGACAAAAATATAAATATTACAAATATAATGTCATAGTAAAATTATTAAAATATTTGATAAAAAGATAATCTATCAAATATAACTGAAAAATAAATGGCTTGTAATGTAAAATATCAAGTCATATATTACTAACACAAATGAAATTTAAAATATAACATAAGTTCTCAATGCAAAATAAAAAATTTAACATAATACTTTTATGTCAAATTTAAACATACCGTACATAAACATGACCTAAAGAAAAACATAGTTTATAACTTTTTCCAACAATGAATGTAACTTTAATTTAAAAATTAGAATATTAATAAAATCTTATTAATGAAAAAAATAAATATAGAATAGATAATTAAAAATGATAATGTGAAAAATTACATGGAATCACATGAAGTAAAGGTTTAAAATGAGAACTTTGTCCAACCAGATGGTGTAATTATACCAAATTACACCAAATCTAATTACTAGGATGACTTGCCAAACAGACCCTATTTTTATAGTTTCATTTTTAAAGTCAAACTACGTAAATTTTGACTAACATTTTAAGATATAGTATTTTTCATCATATTGATATAAAAAGGTTGTCATATATAAACTTCTTTATAGTTTTTGAATATCTAAATTTTAATTTTAACATATCAAATTAATTTATTCTGATTTAACTTTAAAATTAATCAAATTAACTTTTAAAAAGTACAACATAATAACTAAAATGGGACAGAGGGAATGCTCGCTATCATCTTCAGACCAAAAGAATAGTTTAGTAGTCACTAAATTTAGGGAAAGTGACTAATAAGTAATATAGATCTTTATCGTTATAAAAATGGCTCATATATATCTTTTTATTTAATAAAAGTCAAAAGAGTTAATTTTAAATTTATATTTTATTTATAATTTAAAAAAAGTCATGTAAGGTATATGTGATCATTTTACGTATGATTTTTTTTACTTCTTTGATTATCATTATTTTAATTTCTTATTCTCCTTTTATTTATTTTTCTTTCATTCTTTGGTGTAAGAATATGAGAAATAAGAAAAAATGTGAATGACTGAAACAAAATTTAAAACTAATCACTTTCCAAATATATTGTAATTTATTTTTTTATAACTACAAAAAAAATGACACATATAATAAATTTTGTTTAAAAAATGGCAAAAGAATAAACTAAACCATCATAATAATAAAATCAAATTAGTTGTTGAATCGAAGAAGCCAAAAAAGTACATGTGAGAAAGATCAAATATACCCCTACACAATATATTTTAAAATAATTTAAAGATTGAATGTTTTTCTTCCGTTATAGGAAAACGGTTTATGTAAGTCAGTTCTTTAATAGTAGGAATATATATAAATTATTTTTATAACGAGGGGTATATTTACTCTAAATAGCAAAGTCGAGGGGTTTATAAGACCTTTCCCCCCTAAATTTCCATGTCAAAATATTAGATACTAACAAAAGGTGATACATATTGAGTAAAGGTGACAACTTAAAGGATTCTTTTAATGACACTAATTTTAAAATTCTGAAGTTTTATTATTTATATAGAGGTCCCATCTTCTCCCTCCGCCTGTGTTGCCACCACGATTACTATTTCTTTGATTGTCGTTGTCATCACCATCATCTTCTCCTCTATTATTACTACCTCTTCCTCTTACTCCACCACAAGGCATATAGGATCATGGTTGTCATGGGAGTGTCATCACAGGAAAGATTGAGCTAGTGGCCTACTAACTCAAAGTTGTGACAAAAGTTTGCTATGATCAATGGATCGATGAAAGGGGTGAAGAGGGAGCCAAGTTGAGTGGGAAGATTTTAAAGAAGTATTCTTGGATAGGTTCTACCTGATTAAGCTAAGGGAAGAAAAGGTGCAAGAGTTTATAAACTTGAAGCAAGGGCATATGAGCATGAGAGAATGCTCCCTCAAATTTATAAAGCTTTTCAAGCATACACAATTCATGGTGGTGGATACACGGGCTATAATGAGCAAATTTGTCACGACTCAAGCCTAGGGCCTAGATATGACACGTCGAATGGGAATCCGAAGGGACCCAAACAAGCCTCTTAGCATATCAACCACACATCCTTGGTCGCGGAAGCAAAGTAAACAACATCAAGAGAGTATAAATAAGGATAAAAGGACTAAGAGAAGTCTTTCATGGCATAAATCATAGAAGAGTCAAAGCTCAAGAATAATTACATCATTTGCCAACACCACCTCTAAAATGGGCAAGGGCCAAGACACTATCCGGGCTCACCCTTATAGTATCAAGAGTTCAACATAAAGAGATAACATAAGTAAAAGTAGCTTAGCTAGTGTCTCCGAACTTGAGGACTCACCAAAGATTATCTTCAAGATGTCCAAAACTAACCACGTGGTATAGAGTATGCATTAGTATGTTTGAATGTAATAAGTATGTAGGATGCAATGTAACAAGTGATAGATAATATAATCAAAATGCATAAGTATAAGCAAGAGATAATATAATATCAATATGGCATGCATAATCAATGTTTGAAGTAAAACATGTTTAGTCATAATCAAGGAATGTAATTTCAATGTGGAATATATGTACGCTCGGACCTTGCTAAAACATGCTTGAGATGGACCACATATCCACCCACTCACCTTACGGTATAACCTTTTCGGAGAGTGTTACCAATACCCCTACCTTACGACATAGTCTTTTTGGTAGATAGCATAAGACTTCCCCTATGTTACGATATAATCTTTTAGGTAGAAGCCGTAAATTATTCTACTTTACGATATAATCTTTTCGATAGAAACCATAAATTATACTTTATGGCGTGACCTTTTTAGTAGATCTTATAGAATATCCATACCTTACAATATAATCTTTTTGGTAGGAGCCATGCGTCATTCTACCTTACGGCCTAGCCTTTTCGATAGATCTTATAGAATATCCTGACCTTACGATATAATCTTTTCGGTAGGAGTCATGAAAATAGCTCATCAAAACCATCAAATTCAAGTATCAAGAAATAACTTCTCATTTTTCCCAAGAACACAACAAACTTGGGAGCCCAACAATTCACTTGCAATGCCGTAAGTACTTTACATAAATTTAATACCCATTTATATATTCACTTAGTCATCATAAAGTCACTTGACTCATAAGCCATACAATAGATCATCAATAACTCAAGAATCCCTAACCGGACATTTTATCAAACACTTGATGGGTGTGTAAGACTAGTTCAAAATCGTGCAATTCAATAATGAAATCATGTGAGAAAACTTAATATGAATCAACACACCAACACTTGGTAACACCCTCATGCAATATACATTAAAATCCTTCATCAAATCTCAAAATAGATCAGAGATTCATAGCTCAAAATATGCTTAAATAGTCACATTTTTGTGAAACCCCATCATAGTTCATAATCAATTCATAATAAGAAATATACATAGATAAATCAACTTGAAATCATGCAATTTACTTAAAAAAGGAGGTTGGGCACCATGGATGAAAGGACCCAATAGTTGAAACCTACATATCTCAAATTTGGAGATTTTCTTGATGAAGATTTGAATAAGAACTTGAAGCTTGAATGAATTCCTTAAGATCCGGAAGTGCGTTTGGGACACTTACATTGGGTGAAATATTTGGCTAAGTTTTAGAGAGGGTTTTGGGGAATGTCTTAAATTATATGGGGTTGAAAAATGACTAAATATAGGTATTTTTACGCATATGAAGGCTTAGGCCCAAGACCCTAAGGCCTTAGACTGAATTCTAAAGAAAACTGGCAACAAAATACACTAGATCGCGCCCTGGCCGCGTCGCGCCAAGGGCGCGGATTCTTACTATTTTGGCAAATTTTTGAAAAATAAAATTTTGCTACGGTTGCTCTAAAATCGGTGTTATACCTATTTTCCACTCAATATTTCCCCTGATTATGAATATGAAGTCAGATTAATGATATCACGCACATATTTTGAGATATGAGGAAATTACGAATATGAGCATTTTCGAGGCACATTTTCGAATACCTTTTTGGGGTGTTTCAAAATTTATCTCTAGGGTATCAAATTTAGTATCCAAGGAGCGGAAGACCGCAATGCTCATTAAAGAGAAGAATGTTTCCTACTTGATGACATATGCGGAGAAAATTGTAAAAGGAGAAGTTAAGGGAACGTGCTTAGGAGTCCAAAAGGGCTCGAATGGGTGGTGGTGGATTCTCTCACCAAAAGAATGGTGGCCCTGGCAAGTTCAGTATGGACAAAAGCAAGTAGGCCAAGGGTCAACCAACACTCCTCTTCCCTGATTCAACAACCACAAGAGGCCTAATCCGAAGCCACAAACTCTCAATTGTCCTAAGTGTGGAAGGAATAACAAAAGGGAGTGCTTAGCCATCTCAAATGCATGTTTCAAATGTGGCAAGCCTGGTATCATGGCAAGGATTGTAAAAGTGGAGGTGCTAGGCCTTAAGGCCAAGGTGGATAAGCTCGAGGTGGTCCAAGAGCCAATAGGTTCTATACTTTGCATGCCCTTTAAGAGGTGGATGAGACTCCGGACATTGTTGCTGGTATGTTAAAAACTTATGAATTTGATGCATCTACACTATTAGAGCTAAGATCCAATTTATCCTTTGTAACTCCATTTTTTACAAATAGATTTCATATAATCCCCGAAGTCCTAAATGAGCCTTTTGAAGTTTATACTTCCATACGAGAGTCCATTGTTGCACAAATAATCTATGGAAATTATACCATGTCCATTTTGCATAAACTTATTTCTTGTGACTTAATAGAGAGTTCTATGGTTGATTTTGATGTCTTACTTGCGATGGATTGGTTTTATGCTTCCTACGATTCTATAGATTATCGAACTCGTAGGGTCAAATTTCAATTCTCGAATGAGCCCATTCTTGAGTGGAAGGGTAGTGGTTCTTCATGTAGTGGTCAGTTTGTCTCTAGTCTTAAAGCCCAAATGATCTCTAAGGGGTGAATATATCATCTAGTGAGGGATAGATATATCACTCCCAAAGTCCCCTCTCTTGATTTGGTCCCCAATATAAATAATTTTCCTGATGTCTTTCTGGAAGAGTTACCTGGTGTCCATCTCAAAAGGAAAATAGACTTTGGTAAAGATCTCTTACCTAATACTCAACCTATCTGCATTCCTCCCTATAGAATAGCTCTGACAAAATTAAAGGATCTAAAAGAGCAATTGAAAGATCTATTGGATAAGGGTTTCATTAGTACAAGTAGGTCTCCATGGGATGCCCTGGCATTGTTATGAGGAAGAAAGATATGGGTCACTCCGAACGTGCATAGGATACTGGAAATACAACAAGGTTACCATTAAGAACAAGTATCACCTGCGAAGGATTGATGAATTGTTTGACCAATTACAAGGGGTCAAACACTTTTCCAAGATTGATTTACAGTTTAGTTATCACCAACTGAGGGTAAGGGAGAGTGACATATGTAAAACGACTTTCCAAACAAGGTATGGGCATTTCGACTCTATGGCGATGTCTTTTAGCCTAACTAACGCACCAAAAATCTTTATAGATCTTAAGAAAAGGGTGTTCAGGCCCTACTTTGATATATTTGTTGTGTTTTTTATTAACGACATCTTGATCTATTTTTGAAGTGAAGAGGAGCACATGAAGCATTTCATGGTGGTGTTGCAAACTTTGAGGGAAGAGAAATTATTTTCTAAGTTTGAAAAATATGAGTTTTTATTGAAAGAAGTTTCCTTTCTTAGGCATGTAGTGTTAGGAGATGGGATCAAAGTTGATCCTAAGAACATGAAAGTGGTGAGAAATTGGTCTAGGCCATTGACTCCTTTAGACATTAGGAGTGTCTTGGGCCTAGCCGAGTACTATAGAAGGTTTGTTGAAGGTTTTTCCTCCATTTTCATCACCTTTGAATAGGTTGACAAAAGAAAGTAAAGTTCATATGGATTGGACAAGTGTGAAAAGAGTTTCTAAACCTTGAAAAATTGGTTGAATTTCGCTCCAATTTTGACTTTACTGGAGGGAACTAAGGGATTTTTGGAGTGTTGTGATGCCTCGCGGATTGGTCTAAGTTGTGTATTGATGCAAATGGAAAGGTGATTACCTATTCTTCAAGGCAATTAAAGGTGCATGAAAAGAACTATTTGACACATGATCTTGAACTTGCAGTTGTGGTGTTTGCATTACAAATATGGTGCCATTATTTGTGTGGGGCTAATGTTAATGTCTTTATGTGTCATAAGAGCCTCCAATAAGCGTTCACCCAAAGAGGCCTTAACTTATTGCAAAGAACATGACTAGAACTTCTCAAAGATTATGACATGAGTATGAAGTATCACCTAGATAAGGATAATATAGTAGCTGATGCACCTAGTAGGATGTCCATGGGTAGTGTGTCACATTTAGTAGATGATGGAGAAAAGTGAGTTGGCAAGAGAAGTCCATAGGTTAGCTAGGTTGGGAGTGAAATTGAGTGATGTTGGTAATGGTAATATGATGGTACTTAAATGACTTTGAGTCTTCATTGATTGAGGATATCAAGTCCAAGCAAAATCTTGACCCCACCTTGGTTGAATTGAAGGCCTCGATGAAGGAAGGAAAGATAGAAGTCTTCTCATAAGGGGGAGGTGGGGTGCTTCATTACCAAGAGAGGTTATATGTGCCAGATGTAGATGGATTGAGGAGTTTGATGTTGCAAGAAGCTCATAGTTCATCCTATTCCATTTATTCCAGCTAAACTAAGATATATAAATATTTGAGAGAAGTGTATTATTGGAATGGAATGAAGAAGGATATAGCAAAGTTTGTTCTTGAATGTTCCAATTACTAACAAGTAAAGGTTGAACATCAAAGGCTAGGTGGCTTAGCTCAAGATATTGAAATCTCTACTTGGATGTGGGGAGAGATCATTATGGACTTTATAGTTGGATTGCCTAAGACCAATAAGCATTTTGATTCCATATGAGTGATAGTGGATAGAATGACGAAATTAGCTCACTTTATACCGGTCAAGACAACTTATTGTGCCAAGGACTATGCTAAATTGTATAGTAGGAGTTGTGAGATTGCATAGGTTCCATTGTCTATCATATCTGAGCATGGAGCTCAATTTACCTCTTATTTTTGGAAGTCAGTTAAAAGAGGCCTTGGTATTAAAATGAAATTGAGTATCGCATTCCATCTTCAAACTGATAGGCTAGCCTAAAGAAGAATTTAAATATTGGAGGACATGTTGAGGGCTTGTGGATTGGAATTTGAAGGGAGTTGTGATGATCATGTATCTCTCATTGAGTTTGCCTACAATAATAACTTCTATTCCAGTTGAGGCTCTATTTGGTAGACCATGTAGATTGTCGGTTAGGTGGTTTGAAGTCGGTGAAATGGCTTTGTTAGGGTTGGACCTAGTCATGGATGCAATGGAAAAAGTAAGACTCATAATGGAGAAATTGAAAAAGGTTCAAAAGTCAAAAAAATTCATACTCCGATACTAGAAGAAGAGACCTTGAGTTCAATGTCGGTGAGTGGGTCTATTTGAAGGTGTCTCCCATGAAGGTGTGGCTCATTTTGGCAAGAAACGAAAATTGAGCCCTAGGTATGTAGGGCCTTACAAGATTGTGAGAAGAATTGGTAATATGTCTTATGAGTTGGAGTTGCCAATAGAGATGAACATGATTTACCTAGTTTTCCATGTATCTATATTGAAGAAATTCATAGGGGATCAGAACTCCATAGTCCCATTAGAAGGTGTGAGCATTGAGGAGAATTTGACTTATGAAGAAATTCCTCTTGAAATCCTAGATCGGCAAGTGAAAAGGTTGAGAAACAAAGAGGTTGCATCCATCAAAGTATTTTGAAGGAATCAACAAGCTTAGGGTGCAACGTGGGAAACAGAAGCGGAAATCATGAAGCAATATTCCTATTTTTTCCACTCTACTCAAGCCTAAGGTACTAAGTTCTTTTGCCTTAAGGTCAAAAAATTCATGCATTTAAGTTTTTATTGCATTTATGTCTATTTGCATGTTCGTGAGACTATTTCAGGTTTATGTGAGAAACATGAATTTTAAATTTTTACGAAAAAGGTGTTTAAATTGCATTTTGCATTCATGCTGGGTTATTAGCTGCCTATTTGATTACTCAGAGCGTACATTTAGTACATTCGATGACGAATGTTACCAAGGGAGAGATATTGTAAGGACCCATAAATTATAAGGTTAGAAATATTAAAAGAAGTGCAGCTAAAAAAGTTACAGGTTAAAATACAAGCCTCATTTATGGCTCATAGTTCAAACTATGGGTCATAAACAGAGCTCTTGGGTGAGGTTGGCTAGGATGAAAAGCTTATCAAGTGTCAAGGTCATCCACGAAAGGACTTTACGATTCATAAAAGGAATATCGACTATACAAGGGAATCTGGATTGATACCCTGAGTGGATAAAAATTTTGTTTTCCAAAGTTTGAATTGCAAATAATAGGAAGAGTCGTACTCACGTTACGGACCGTAATATGAGCTCGTGGTTAGGGTCTTAAGGATTGAAAATTTACTAAGTGTGGAAAAAAGCCACGAGGGATTTCTACGACCCATAATCCATTCTACGAGTCATAGATGGATCTTATAGATGAGACTTTAGGGACTAGTTTCAGAAGATTAGTAAAGAAGAATAGAACGAAGCCAAAGTACGATTCGTGGTTTGGTTTGTTGGACCATAATCAGGGTCGTGAATCGTGTTTCAGCAGTTTTAATAAAGGGAAATTATGTTCATTTCTCATACTCTAGACTCAAAGCTATGTCATTTTGGCACTCTTTTGATTTTCATATTAGACCCAACACCCTTCCAGACCCTATCATTAACTCTACTCTCAAACTCTCTCAAATTTCTTAAGGAAAAAAAACACTCTCAAGGCTAGGGCAAGGTTAAGGTTTGCTTCCAAGAATTTTCTCCTTCAACTTCTTTATGCCTTTCCTTAAGGTCATTTTAAGGTATGTGAGTTTGATTTGTGGGTGCCTTCCACCCACAAAGTTCCTTAATAAACCATTTTATCTTTTTTTAAGTTCTTGAAAATCTTGAGTTCCATGAGCATGATTTTAATGACATTTTATGATGTATTTACATATATTTCAATATTAATGATAATATGTGATGATATACCATGAGATTTTATGATTTCTATGTTGATAGCCATGACATCCCTGCTTAGGTTTTTATCAATGATGTGTGGGCTACTTAATCCTACTTTTAAAGTTACATATTTATTCACATTCATGTATTACTTCATTGAATCTTGTGATTTCAAGTTATTGTATGGACCCACTAAGTTCATGATGAATTTGCATAATGTTGATATTAAGGTCATAAAGTAGGATTATAAGTCATAAATGTTGTCAAGATGTAAACATGTTGTAATTGCCCTTAAAAGATGTTTAAGATGGACCCTTAACATGAAAGAACAATTCTCACTTGGCTAGTTTTCGAGATATAGAGATACTCCTATGAGATTGCTACTTATGATTCTAAGTTATATTACATGACTATGCTTATGTTTTACAGTATTCCATGGGATTGACTTAGCACCGGATGAGGCATCGAGGTGGAGTTCGGTAGAGAACCCTAGTAGCTACTCCTTGCTCCATTAACTATATGCCACCATCTGAGCCCTTCTAGGCTAGGATAGTAGATACACGAAAGCCATAAATGTTAATGAAAAATGCATGCCTAAGTTAATGGAGTTTTACCTGGCAAGTGGTCTCCCCGTACCAATATAGGGGGTTATGTTGGATTCCAAGTAGTAGCTCACATGGTCTTATATGTCAGTTACAGTCCTCTCCTACAAAGTTTATGATATGATGTATTCATTTCATTACATGTGTTTTCATATGATACTTTGCTTTTCATTTCGTATTTAGTGTTACTCATTGACCATGTTTTGCATGTTTTGAATGATAACATTATCATTCAATACATGGAGACTTCTAAATTTTATGAATGATGGTGTTACACTTCCATGCACGATGACATTACAATTTCATGTCTCTATCGCATCTTCTATACTTAGTATATCCCAATATGCTAATGCATATTTTACCTATATGATGTCACCATATAGGGGTTGGCGTTCCACTTTCTCCATCAGTACGTGGCTAGCTTTCGACTACCAAGACTAGTAGTTTGGTGAGCCCTTAGTTCGGGAATTTCACCTTCTTTCATTTTATTTTATGTATTTGAGACTCCTACGTATCTAGAGTTGTTCATTGGAGACTTTTACTTTCTATATTATTTTCATGTCTTTTCTATTTGAGGGAAACTATGACTATGCTTTAGTCTGCAAAGTCTCATGAAGGTTGGTATGTTTGGACTACGAAGCTTTTGTTAGGACGTTGTTCTTCATTACTAAATTTTGAATGTTCCCCCTAGTCCTATTCCTAGCTTTTCATTCTGTAATTTGTTATTTATTTCCCTATGAATGCTTGATGCATGCTAAGATGACTTGGGTGAGGTACTTTCAAATTCCTTATTCAACGTGTTATGACTAGGTCCTAGGCTTGGGTTGTGACATGTTGTTCGATCTCATGGACTTTAAGATTATCCATCAGAGAAATCCTACTAGCAACCTCTTGTCTGAAACTATTTACCACCATAGGTTGCTGTCACGATCCAAGCCCAGAGCCTATATGTGACACGGCGAATGGGGAACCAAAAGGAACCCCAATCAAGACTCTAAACTTATCATTACACATCATTGATCACGGAAGCATGTAAAAGACATAAAATAAGCATAAGGGTCAAAGGGGCTAAGGGATAGCTTGCCAAAACATCAACATCAAAGACAAGAAGTCATGATTCATATCATAATCACACAACTTGTCCAACAAACACCTCTAAATACATAGATAGAGCCGGGGCCAAGACAAAGTAACTGGGCTCACCCTTATAGTCAAAATAGAACATAACAAAGTGTCTCAATACATAGATAATAGTAATCATAGACTGAAGTCCTCGAAATGGAGGACTCACCAACAAGCTTGGAATAGCACCGACTAGCCACGTGGAGGGAGAGGATGGTCAATTTAAGCACCATTCCTACATGGTGATATCATGTAGGAAAGAGTATGTGTTAGTACGTTTTGAATGTATTAAGTATGTGGGATGCAATGCCACAAGAAATAAACATCATGATCAAAATGCATAGCAATAGGCAATAGGGCATATTATAGCAAGATGACATGTATAAACAATGCATAAGTAAAACATGTTTAACTAACCCATGCTCATATAAGATATCATATCTACAGAATAGACCAAACTAAATTTCTAAAGTATGAACCCCTTGGTAGGTTAGTGATGTTGCCACCCCATCACTTAGGTGGATGAGTACTAACCCTCATCTAGGTTGGTAATAATGTTGCTCCATCACCATGGTGGAGAAGTACAAACTCTTCCCTAGGTTGATGAATAAAAACCCTCATCTAGGTTAGTGATGATGTCGCCTAATCACCAGGTGGAAAAGTACAAACCCTTCACTACGTTATCCGGGTTCTCAAACCCCCCAGATTGGGCATGGTCGATTCTACACTTTATATAGGATTCATCATATGCTCTAGTGCGATATTTCATATAGGAATAATCATATACGTAAGCTCATTTTATCATCATAACATCATTATATCATATCTCATGCTTTGGGCCTTCATTTTCTCAAGAAACCATAACCGGACATTTTATCAAACACCTTGGGGATGCGTAGTGGGGGGGTAAAAGACCATGCAATTTGGAGATGAAATCATGCAAGAAAATCTGTAGTAAAACTATCAATCAACACCTTGCAACACCTCCAAGATATTCACATCAAAACCCCTCATCAAATCCAATATTAGATCCAAGATTTAGAGCTCAAAACATGTTAAGACAACCATACTTTCATGAACTAAAATCACTGTGTAGTAAATTTCTCAATATACAAGACTCACATGGAAAATCAACTTTAAATCATGCAATATTAGTAAGAAGGAGGCTTAGACACCATGGATGAAAGGACCCAATGGTTTAACACCACATACATTAGCTTTGAGGAAGTTCTTGTTGAAGTTTGAAAATGAAGGCTTGAAGCTTTGACGAGAATCCTTAATTCCGGATGAGGATTTTGAGTTGTGGATTTTGAAGTGAAAATACAGCTAAGTGTTTCGGGGAGTATTGGGAAATGTTTAGGATGATATAAGGGTGAAATAAGGCTAAGTATAGGTAAAAATACGTTAGGGAACACTTAAGCCCAAGACCTCAAAACCTTGGACCAAGATAGAAATCACTGGTAGCAAAATACACAGGTCAGCGATGCGGACCTATCGCAAAGGCCAAATTAACACATGTCCGCAATAGCTGCACATCGCGGTGCTATCGTGGATCAGCTCTAAAAATTGAAAATTCTAATTGTTTGCTCTAAAATCGGGGTTAGACCCTTTTTCTCCTAATTTTGACCCCCTGAACAAGAATATGAAGTCGAATTTTCAAAATAACAAATGGATTTTGAGATAAATGGAATTTAAAATTTTGGGCATTCTGAGGCACACTTTACGACATTTTTTGAGGTTGTTTCAATATCTCCTTCTTGGGAACATTCATCCCGAATGTAAAAAAGACGTACAAGACAAGAATGATCATAAACAAATCAGCCCCAACTACAATGCAACATCATATTTAAAACACCATTTTCAAAACTTCAGCATGAGTGTAAAATCATCATGACTTGCCAACTTAAACATCAATGCATATGAATGACATAGGGGCTGAAACTTAAGACTTGAAATCACATAAAGGACTTAGAACTTGTACCTTAGGCTTGAGTGGAGTGAAAAAGACAAGGATAGCGCTTTCTTATGTCCACTTCAGCCTCCCAAGTAACACTTTCGATTTGTTGGTTCCTCCAAAGGACCTTAACAGATGCCACCTCTTTGTTCCTCGATCTCTTCACTCGCCTATCTAGGATCTGAACCGAAACCTCCTCATAAGTCAAGTTATCCTCAACAACACCGACAAAATCAAGAGGCACAATAACATTAGGGTCACTAACACATTTCCTCAACATCGAGACATGGAACACCGAATGAACCAAATTTATTTCACTAGGCAACTTCAACTCATAAGCTAACTTGCCAACCCTCTTCACGAAATCATAAAGACCAACATATCTTGGAATCAACTTCCCCTTTTTACCATAACCGACCACTCTTTTCATTGGAGAAACCTTCAAGTAAACCCAATCACCTACTTTGAATTCAAGGTCTCTTCTTCTCACATCAACATAAGATTTTTGACGACTTTCGGCTATTCTCAACCTTTCCTTAATCATCCTAACCTTCTCAAGAGCCTCCATAACCTGATCTGGTCCCAATAAAGCTACCTCTCCAACCTCAAACTAACCCACCGGTGATTTACAACGTCTTCCATAAAGAGCCTTAAATGGAGCCATACCAATGCTAGAGTGATATCTATTGTTGTATACAAATTCAATCAAAGGAAGATGGTCATCCCAACTACCCCTCACCCCCAAAATGCATGCCCTAAGCATATCTTCAAGGGTTTGAATTGTCCTTTTGGCTTGGCCATCCATTTGAGGGTGGACGGTCGTACTAAGGTGAACTTTGGTACCAAGACCCCTTGAAAAGAACTCCAAAAGTGTGAAGTAAATTGTGCATCACGATCCAATATAATGGATAAAGGAACCCTATGTAACCTCACTAACTCATGGATGTACAACCTTGCATACTCTTCAGCCCCATAAGTAGTCTTAACCAGTAGAAAGTAAGCCAATTTCATCATCCTAACAACCACCACCCATATGGAATTAAAACCTTTCCTAGTCTTAGGCAACCCAACCACAAAATCCATGTTAATCACCTCCTACTTCCAAGTAGGAATATTAATGCTCGGCTTTGACTTGTTGACAACTATGGCAACTGAAAACAAATTTGGTGACATCCCTCTTCATGCCTCCCCACCAATACACATCCCTCAAATCTCTATACATATTGGTGGAACCGGGGTGGATAGAGTAAGAAGAATTATGGGCTTCATCAAGAATTCTCTCCCTCAAACCATCAATACATGGCACACACAACCTACCTTGGTATCTAAGGGCTCCATCTCCCCCTTGGGAGAAAACCTCTATTTTGTCCTCTTTCACCAAGGCCTTCAATTCAAGCAAGGAGGAGTCTAGATCTTGTTTTGATATCACCTCATCAACCAAGGAAGATTTAGAGCCATCAACAACAACTACACCATTACCCATATCTTCCAACCTAACCCCCAATTTAGCCAATCTATGCACCTCCTTAGCCATCTCCCTATCACCACCATCTACATGAGCAAGACTACCCATAAACACCCGACTCAAAGCATCTGCTACAACATTTGCCTTACCCGGATGGTAATGCACAAAAATGTCATAGTTCTTAAGAAGTTCTAGCCACCTTCTTTGTCTTAAGTTGAGATCTTTTTGAGTGAAGACATATTGGAGGCTCTTATGATAGGTGAAGACATCCAGATGCACCCTATATAAATAATGACATCATATCTTCAATGCAAATACAACGGCGGCTAATTCTAGATCATGGGTAGGGTAATTCCTTTTATGCACTTTGAGTTTCCTAGAAGCGTAGGCTATGACCTTACCATTTTGCATTAGCACACAGCCGAAACCAACTCTAGATGCATCACAATACACAACAAAACCCTTAAGCCCATCCGATAGAGACAATAGAGGAGTGGACACAAGCCTATCTTTCAATGTTTGGAAGCTTTTCTCATATTCATCGGTCCACACAAACTTAACCTTCTTTTGAGTCAATTATGTCATAAGGGAAGCAATGGAGGAGAACCCATTCACAAACCTTCTATAGTAACCCGCAAGGCCCAAGAAACTCCTAATATCCGACGGGGTCAATGGTCTAGGCCAATTGCTAATTGCATCGGTCTTCTTAGGCTCCACGTATTATACTATCCTCGGACACCACATGACCCAAGAATGCAAGCTCCTTCAACCAAAACTCACACTTGTCATATTTAGCATACAATCTCTCCTCCCTTAACCTTTGCAACACAACCCTCAAATGACCCATATGCTCCTCCCTACTATGTGAATTGATCAAAATATTATCAACGAAGACCATGACAAAGGAGCCAAGGTAGGGTTTGAAGACCCTATTCATTAGGTCCATAAAGATGGCCGGTGCATTAGTCAACCCAAAGGACATCACCACAAATTCATAGTGCCCATATCTAGTTCACAAGGCCATCTTGGGAATATCACATAGCCTCAGCCTCACTTGATGGTACCTGGACCGAAGATCAATCTTAGAGGAGAAGCTAGCCCCTTGCAATTGGTCAAACAAGTCATCAATTCTTGGAAGAGGATATCTATTCTTTATAGTGACCCTATTGAGTTGCCAGTAATCAATGCACATTCTAAGTGACCCATCCTTCTTTTTCACAAAACAACACCGGAGCACCCCAAGGTGATTGACTAGGTCTAATAAATCCCTTTTCCAACAAATCTTCCAATTGGTCTTTTAATTCCTTCAACTCCGCCGGGGCCATATGGTAAGGGAAAATGGAGATAGGTTGAGTATCAGGAAGGAGATCTATTGTAAAATCTATCTCCCTTTTGGGAAGGACACTGGGAAGGTCATTTGGGAAGACATCAAGAAACTCGTTTACCACGGGAATCAACTCAATGGAACGGACTTTGGGCTCCACATCCTTAACCCTCACAAGATGATACAAACACCCCCTAGAAATCAACCTATAGGCTTTAATGCATGAAAATCTACCCTTGACCACTATATCTTAACTTTCCCACTCAAGGACAGGTTCACTAGGAAATTGAAACTTGACCCTACGGGTTCTATAATCAATAGAAGCATAATAGACATACAACCAATCCATCTCATGAATGACATCAAAGTCTACCATGTCTAATTCAACAAGATCACAAGGTAACAACTTATGCAAAATGCAACTAGGATAACTTCTATATACTTTCCTTGCAACAATTGAGACACCGATAGAAGTTGACACTTCAGATGATTCATGCAACAACTTGGGGACAACATGAAACTTTTTAGCAACAAGAGGGGTAACAAAGGAAAGAGTGGCACCTGGATCAATCAAAGCATACACATCAAATGTTAAAGATTTTCAGCATACCGGTAACAACTTCAGGATCCTCACCAACCCCTTGCCTTCTATGTAGAGCATAGAATCGATTGTTCCTTGGGGCACCACCTTGAGGAACACCTCTACCTAATGGAATCATATTTGCACCTCGGCCTTTGCTACGGTTTCTTGGACAATCCACCTTTTTGTGACCAAGCTCCCCACAATCAAAATATGCATTAGAACCCTTCAAACATGGACCCCTATGACTCTTCCTATATGTAGGGCACACATTAATAAGAGCCACACCACCAACACCTTGAGGCCTAGGGAAGTCAATGGCAAATCCCCTATTTGTAGCATAAGGAGGCCCTTGGCCTTGATGGAATCGGCCACCCCTATGGAACTTATCCCCATGACAGGCTCTTTTGACCTCATGGCCCCTCCTGTTTCTCATCTTTTCTTCCTCCATTTGCTCGGCATAAGTCATCAATAGAGATAAGTCCATGTCACCAATAAACAAGGTGGACCGACATTCCTCACTCACCAAGTCGGAGACCCCCATCATAAATTTATTCATCCTCGATCTAGGATCAGCCACCAAGTGAGGAGCATACTTTGAAAGTTGATTAAATTTGTGGGCGTACTCCCTCACATTCATAGCACCTTGTTTCAAGTTCATAAACTCTATCAATTTTGCTTCCTTAGGTCAAGAGGGAAAAATCGATTAAGGAAGGCCGATTTGAACTCCTCCCAAAGCATCATATTAACAACCCCATTCTCACCCTTCCATTGCTCATACCAAATTTGGGCTACCCCTTTGAGTTGGCACACCGCCAACTCCGCCTTTTTATTTGGCCCAACACCCATGATATTCAAGATTTTGTAGACCTCATCAATGAACTCTTGTGGATCTTCATCCACCTTTGATCCATGGAAAACTGGAGGATTCATCCTCATGAAGTCTCTTACAGTAGCTCCCGGGGTAGTAGCGTGAGAGGCTTGGGCCCCTTGTTGGACTTGGTTGGCTACCACTTGGGCAAGCATAGTAAGAGCATCCCGGAGCTCACCATTGGTAGGTAGCTCCTCGGGAGCTTAGGCCCGCCTTCCTCTAGTGTTTGACATGATCTAGTATAGTAAAGAACAATCGCTAGGGGGAAAACCTCACTACAACTCTATAGCACGACTTAGAAATGAAGAAGGGAAACATTTTGTAAAACGCCTGATAGCCTCCTATTCATAGTCATGATGCGTTTCACAACCATGAATGGGACTCTAATCGACGCAGTATGTTGGACTCCAAGGATCTATCAACCTAGTGCTCTGATACCAAGTTTTTCACAATCCAAACCTAGGGCCTAGACATGACATGGCGAATGGGGAACTCGAAGGAACCCCAATCAAGCTTCTCAACTTATCATTACATATCATTGGTCGCGAAAGCATGTAAAAAAAATAAAACAAGCATAATGGGCAAAGGGACTAAGGGATAGCTTGCCAAAACATCGGAGTCATGACTCATATCATAATCACACAACTTGTCCAATAAACACCTCTAAATACTTAGATAGAGCGGGGCCCAAGACAAAGAAATCGGGCTCACCCTCATAGTCAAAATTAATCATAAGAACGTGTCTCAATACATAGATAATAGCAATTCTAGACTAAGGTCCCCGAAATAAAGGACTCACCAACAAGCTTGGAATAGCACCGACTAGCTACGTGGAGGGGAAGGATGATCAACTTGAGCATCGGTTCCTACATGGTGATATCATATAGGAAAGTGTATACGTTAGTACATTTTGAATGTACTAAGTATATGGGATGCAATGCCACAAGAAATAAACATCATGATCAAATTGCATAGCAATAGGCAATGGGCATATTATAGCAAGATTGCATGTATGAACAATGCATAAGTAAAACATGCTTAAGTAACCTATGCTCATATAGGATATCATATGTGTAGAAGAGATCAAACTAAATTTCCAAAGTACGAACCCTTTAGTAGGTTAGTGATGTTGCTACCCCATCACTTAAGTGGATGAGTATTAACCCTCATTTAGGTTGGTGATAATGCCGCCCCATTACCATAATGGAGAAGTACAAACCATTCCCTAGGTTGATGAGTACAAACCCCCATCTAGGTTAGTGATGATGTCGCCTCATCACCAGGTGGAGAAGTACAAACCCTTCACTAGGTTATCCGGGTGCTCAAACCCCCAAATTGGGCATAGTCGATTCTACACTTTATATAGGATTCATCATATGCTCTAGTGAAATAGTGCATATAGGAACAATCATATAGATAAGCTAATTTCATCATCATAACATCATTCATATCATATCTCATGCTTTGGACCTTCATTTTCTCAAGAACCATAACCGGACATTTTATCAAACACCTTGGGTTGTATAGTGGGGGTAAAAGACCACGCAATTTGGAGACGAAATCATGCAAGATAATCTGTAGTAAAACTATCAATCAACACCTTGCAACTCCCCCAAGACATTCACATCAAAATTCCTCATCAAATCTAACATTAGTTCTAAGATTTAAAGCTCAAAACATGCTAAAATAACCATACTTTCATGAACTAAAATCACTGTGCAGTAAATTTCTCAATATAAAAGATCCATATGTAAAATCAACTTTAAATCATGCAATATTAGTAAAAATGAGGCTTAGACACCATGGGTGAAAGGACCCAATGGTTCAACACCACATACCTTAGCTTTGGGGAAGTTCTTGATGAAGTTTGAAAAGGGAAGCTTGAAGCTTTGAAGAGAATCCTTAATAGGTGAGGGTTTTGAGTCTTGAATTTTGAAGTGAAAATATGGTTAAGCGTTTTGGGGAGTATTGGGAAATGTTTAAGATAATATAAGGGTGAAATTTGGCTAAATATAGGTAAAAACATATTAGGGAACACTTAGGCCCAAGACTCTAAAGCCTTGGACCGAGATAGAAATAACTGGTAGCGAAATATACAGGTCTATGACGTGGACCTGTCGGGAAGGCCAAATTAACACATGTCCGTGGTAGTTGCGCATCGCCGGTGCTGTCGCTGATCGTCTCTGAAAATTAAAAATTATGAAAATTGAAATTGCTAATCGTTTGCTTTAAAATCAGGGTTAGACCCCTTTCCCCCTAATTTTGACTCCCTGAACAAGAATATGAAGTCGGATTTTCAAAATAACAAATGAATTTTGAGATATATGGAATTTAAAATTTCGAGCATTCTGAGGCACACTTTTGGACACTTTTTTGGGACGTTTCAGTTGCCTTATATATATGAAAAAATACCCTAAGATAATTTTGTATAATATCGACATCATTCAAGGTAATCAACTTTTCCCATGTTAGAAAATCCGAGTTAAGAAATTGCAAAGTAGAAGTTTGTATCATCAATAACCAACTTGTTGGAGTAAAAATGTTAGTTTAAATAATTGGATTGCATTACAATTTCTTTCTACAATTTTAGTATCATTACTCAGAAAGAAATCAAAAACCAAATCATAAATATTCAACATCTCCCTTATATAACTACCACTAATTCTAACCATGCAAAATTGTTTCTGTAAAATCTTCACTCATACATCAAATTCCACTTCTTTTAGTTTCTATATTTACAATTAAATAATTTTAAAAGGGATTCTGGATAACTGAATGTGTGGTTCATTTGGTGAGCTATGCATACTAGAGAAGTTCTCTATGGTGGAGACGCAAGATTTATCAAGTTTAGAGAGTGTATTGGAGATAGTTTTTTGTTCTGGTGCATGAACGTAAGAATGGTGGTTGGCAAGGTTCCGAAATTGGTTGTTCGAATGTTGTTAACATTTGGACAACATCAGACATTGACGGTCTTAAGGTGACAGAAGCCTGAGTGCATAAGAGCCCTACTTTAAGGACTTTTGATCCCTCTTCTGGTGGAAAATCATATTTCAAGACAGGGTCTAATGCTTTAGTGAGCTGATTTGTTGTATAAAGTTTCCACACCTGAAATCAAAATGATAGGTTCAATTTGTTACTGATAAGAATATTGTTAAGAGAGATGTACAACATTACTTGTATCAATTGAGCTAGAACCCTTCGTTCTTGTAAAACATATTTTCTCATGTAGATAAATTCTTGTCAAGAGAAATAGTTCATGATGTGAATGAATCACTCATATATTTTTTTGAATTATATGTATCCGTGAGAATAATTTGGAACTTACAGTTTGTAGTAGCGATCCAGAGTCATCCTCTGCCAAAGAAATATTTTTTCTACCACAAACAATTTCAAGAACAAGCACTCCGTAGCTATAGACATCAGCCTTCTCTGTGAGCTGTCCTTTTACGAGATATTCTGGAGCCATATATCCTCTGTGCAAAAAATAAAATTACTAGTTAATAAAGTAGTTAAAAGAAAGCCATTACATGTTTGTGAATGGTACTTTATATTTCTTACAATGTGCCAGCAATTCCAGTCGTAAGGTGAGTTTTATCCGCTGCAAGACATCGAGCAAGTCCAAAATCAGCAATTTTTGCGTCAAGATTTTCATCCACAAGAACATTAGAGCTCTTTATGTCCCTGTGTATTATTCTCATCCCCGAACCATCATGGAGAAATGCAAGGCCTTCTGCTGTTCCAATTATGATGTTTAATCGTTCTTTCCAACTTAGAACTTTTATCTTGTTCTTATCTATAAAACAAAATTCAATAACTCAATTAGAAGTCCCTAATGGTCTGTTCATATAATTTCTTTCTCAAGATAATGCAATAAGAGAAGATAGAAAATGACGTACCATCAAGGTATTGGTCTAGACTTTTATTGGGCACAAACTCATACACGAGGAGGCTCTCAGGACCTTCAATGCTGCAACCTAATAACTTGACAAGATTTTTGTGCTCAATCCCATGGATGAGGTTAACCTCATTGAAGAACTCATCAACCCAGTGCCTTGTATTGAAAAACAGTCTCTTAATTGCAACAACCTTCCCATTAGGCAGAATTCCCTTGTATACAGAACCATTTCCACCTTGCCCTATTATTGTTGATGGGTCAAAGTAGTTTGTTGCCTTCTCAAGATTTTCATATTTAAATGTCAAGCTGGATCTCTTGTATGAATTCGTTATTTTGCCAAGATTAATTAGTTCTGTGGACAAAAAAATTAGATAGGACTGTCAATACATCTTTGTTTTAATTCTGAGTGTTTATAATGACAAACTAAGGTTAGTTTCTTTGATGATACCTTGTTTTCGCTTTAATGATTTTTTACGAGCTACATATGCAACAAAGAAAATCAACATGGAGAAAGCTGTCATTCCAAGAGCAATAACTACTATCATCCCTTTGCTTAATCCTGAAACCAACAACATTTCATTATAAATTAGACAAAAATAAACATATTATTGACTCAGGAAGGAAAATATAGAGTTGAAAGTCTCTAAAAAATACAAGACTTCAAATTTAACAACCAAAAAGCAGCAAGATCGCCATTGTCAACAATAATATATCTGGTGTAATAGAACAAAGTAAATTTTGAGAAGATAAAGTGTAGGTCCTAGAGGTACAGACATTATTTCCATCAACTCTCACACCAAGCCTTATCATCATTAAAAAAATGTTTAGTAGAACTGAATTACGCTTCAGTCTAAGACGAGAAGAGTTGGTTCTACTTTAAATTATACTCCTAAGAGAAGTCAAATCTATAATTATACAATTGATGTTGTATGATTTTTCCATTTAAAACAGATGACCTAATTTAATTTGATATGAAATTTAAGAAAATAAAGAGAACTTTTTAATCTCTAATCCTCAATTAAAGTTGAGTCAAATGTAACAAAATGCTCTTTAATTTTGTATTCTTAAAGAGGCCATTTGAAAATTCTAAAATGAAGTTTCAATATATAATTTTTTTTAATTTAAATTTTGGCCTTGGGCCGTTTTATTGCCAAAAAAGGGTATGTACAAATTCTGAGAAAGGGGTCCAAAATGAGTTGGCCCAAAGATACTTGTAATAAATAAATAAATAAATAAAAGAGTCATATTTTTATTAATAGTCCAAAAAGAAAAGTTATACTTTTAGAAACGAGGGAGTAATATTTCATACTTCTATATGTTATAATTAAATACATGAATTTGTGCAAACATAGGATTCTCATACACCAAAAATTGAAAAGCTGAAATGAAGAAAGGAAAGTGCAAAATTACCTAGTGCACTAATTTTACAGACCCTATGTATAGATTGTAGAAGGTTCTACTGGCTGTAGAATCAGTCATGGACTAAATGTGAGACATGGGGAAAAGTTTCAAAGGCTAGATTATGGAGGATTCTATGACCCGCAACACGTTTCATGGATCATAGACCTATCCATGGAACAAATTCAGAGACCAAAATTTTAGTGTTCGATGGCACGGACCAAATTTATGAATTGTTAAATTCTACAAACTGTAAAAGGATTCATAGAACACCAACAACACTTAGAAATAATTTTTTTGCTACGAAGGAGTTTACGAGATACTTCTATGACCTATGAAAGGAATCAATAAGTCCTAAATATGGCTCATGAATAAATGTTGGAGACTCAAATTTTCACTCAGATTTCTATGAAAATCTTGCATGAACCGTGAAGTGTTCTACAGACTGTAGAAGGTGTCTATAGAACCTTTTTGACATTTATTATCCAAATATATTTTGGACATTTTTAATCTCTTAATATCAAAGATGTGTCATTTCTATGCTAATCCTAGGCCCTATAGCTAATTTTATAATCCTAAAACCAATCTATTTTCTCCTATTCGCTCAAAACCCCATAAGCTCTCTTACAGTTTCATTATATTTTTTTGGGCGCATTAATTATGTTCATGTTTACCTACTAGATTTTAAATGAGATTTTTTTTTCATATTTTCTAACTTGGTCAATTACATATCACGATATATTATTTTTCGCATATCTCACATTCTCAATACATTCCAAAGTACTTACTGCATACTTTCACCTATATTATTTTATAATATAGGTTTACACGGCACACATCCCACACGTAGCTAGAAGATGTTTTTCTGGTTTCAGAGACGATGAGTACTCATGTTCCAAAAACATCCTTTTGTGCCTACGTTCAAACATTCCTTTATGTTAGTTTTAAATAATTTCGTGAGCTAGGACTTGTCCCAGTCATATCTTTATGATAGAGGTTTTTGTACATATATTAGATGTTGAGTTTATGTTGTCTCTTTAGGCTTAATTCTTATTCCAAGTTATCAAATTGTTTGGAATTTTTTTTATCTATTTTTGTATTATGATTTTCTTAATTCAGTATACTTATGTGTTCCATGTGGTTAGCTGGGTCCTTTAGAATTTTGAGTATCATGCTACGACTAGGGGGTAAGCTCAGATCATGACAAATTTGGTATTAAAGTATCAAGGTTCAATTGTCCTAGAGTTTCCAAAAGATGCATCAAGTAGAGTCTTACTCATGGCTGTGAAGCACATCATATCTATGAATGAGAGTGTATAAGATGTTTGGGAAATATTTTACTTCTTTTATGATTTTATGTCGTGCAATAGAGTTGAACTCTATGCAGTTTCCTCCTAACTCGCATTCTATGTATTGCAGAATCATGCCTCCAAGAAGAGTTGTTGTACAAAGCGAGGTAAATGCTAATAAGGAATAAGCACTTCAAGATCCAGTCGACCCTTTAGCCAAGCAAGTCTTTCATGCCAAGTTCAGGGCTGCTTTCAAATGTTTGCTCTACAATGACAACATAAGTAAATCGAAAGGTGATGGCTATTTCAAATATGGGTATATTACTAACAAGGTCCTAAGACTTTACAATGATGAATCCTTAAGAATTCAATGGTTAAGATCTACAATAGTTAATTGATAAAATTTAAAAATAGTGGACATCATGGAGTGACTCCGATTAAAAATGCGGAGTTGATGACTTATCAATTAAAGGGTGTTGCTCAAGTTTGTTTTAACTAATGGAAAGAAGATAGAGTTGATGTAGGTCCTATCGATCGAGAGAAATTTGAAGGTACTTTTCTTGCTCATTTCTTTCCATTAGAGTTAAGGTTAGCGAAAGTGCTTGAGTTCATCAATTTGAAGTAAGGGAGCATGAATGTGAAGTTATAAGCTCTGAAGTTCATTCATTTGTCTGAGTATACTATAACGTTGGTGGCCAATTCTCAATCTTGTATGAGCAAGTTTATTTTTGGTATCTTAGATTTGGTTGTTAAGGAATGTGGAACCACAATTCTAATCAAGGGGATGGACATTTTAGATTATTGACATAACATTGAGAAAATTAAGCAGGAAAACCTTGATGAAAAGGCTAGGGAATTCAATAGGATTAGTTGGATAGTGGTGATTTTTCTCATCAAAGGTTCGATAGTGGTAGTGATCATTCACAATTTCAACCAAATTTCTCTGATATTATAATACCCCATAAGTTGGAAAGTTGGACTTTGGGTAAAATAGTGTAGGATTGATTTTTATGCCAGGGACTACGATCCTAATCTATGGCTCGTAGTTATTTCTGTGGGTTGTAGATAAGGTCTCACAAAAGGCCCTGATACTTAGAGGTATTTAGAAATTTTGGAGTTGAGAAGTATGAATAGCTTTTGCGAGTCATCATCATGTTTATGAGTTACAAATTCAGGTCATTGATAAGATTCAGAGAAATGTGAAATGAGACTCAACAAGAAGATGGCTATTCACGTGTCGTGGTCTTGTGTATGAATTGTAGACCAAGTTCGTAGTTGGGGTTTAAAAGTTATGAAAATTTTGACCAAGTGTTGATGGGGTTTATGAGAGGTGTTTTACCACCCATATAAGAAATTACAGAGTGTAGCTTGAATTCATGGTTTTGACCCAAAATTTTATGTTTTTGAAGTTTTTCTATGAAAAAGTAGGATAAGCCATAGATAGAACTATGAGCTATTTAAACCCCTTGTGGTTTGGGATCCCAAGACATTAGATAGTTAACCAATGTACTAAACTCCTTATATAAGGACCATAGATTGAACTACAATCCGTAGATCCCCCCTCCCCCCCCCCCCCCAATTTTTAAGTCGCTGATAGTTTTTAATGAAGGATGTTTTGGTCATTTCCTCATACTCTGAGTCCTAAAGTACATTGTTTTGATCCCTAAAACAACCCCTAGCCAATTACTTCTCAAGGTTTTGCTAGGTTTTTAGTTCTCAAAGGTACTTAGGGTTTATACAAGTTCTCAAGGTTTTGCTAGGTTTTCAGTTCACATATTTGGGCGTTATAAATGGGTAACCCCATTAGTTTCCTCCTTTTTCATCAAGTTCAAGTATGAAAATTTCTAGGGTTTTGTGACTTTACATCAAATTGCATGTATTATGATTTAAACTGAAATTATTTATAGATTTATGCATGAATTACATCAGGTTATAAGAAATACATGAATTATGAGTGATTACATCTACAAGCTACTTAAGGTTTATACAAGTTATATTTAGGTTCCTTCAATTTTGATTCAGATGATCATTAAGTACGTAATTGTGCATGAATTTATTGTAATTACTTTACTTCAAGCCTATTGATTTTAGACCCATATGCACTTTTTCTTAATATTTTTTTTATGAACCATGATCAAGTATGAATAAGAGCTCCGACCATGTTTATGAATTTCTCAAGCTATGTTTATAGAAGTTCCTTCATTAAGACTCTAAGAAGGTGAAAGGACTTTTCTCACCAAATTATGGATTCTATATGTGAAAGAACAATGCTCACATAATGAATCAAAGGTTTTATGAGATACACCTACTATGATGATTCTATTATTTCAAGCTCATAGTTATGCCATGTATCATTGATTTATGATTTGTTATTCTATGGGATTTGACTTAGCACGAGGAAGACTTTAGGTTAGTTTTGGTTCGATGAACGTTAATATTATCCACCTAAGGGAATCCTATGATCTTATATGATGCTTTATGTGATACTACTTATAGTTTTAGTGCATTAATCATCCATTTTTTTTACCAATACCTTTACTCATTCATTAAAGTATGTATTTTATTTGATTACTTACATTCATGGTTATTATGCATTGTATGCCTACATACTTAGTACATTCAAACATACTAACGTATAGTTTTTGTCTATATTATATCACATCGTAGATTCAGATGATCATTTTATCCCTCATCCATGAGGCTAGAAGCATAGTTTTCTACACACTTGATTGGCAAGCCTTCTTGGTGTGAGGGCTACTAATTATGTCTGTCTTTGATTATATTCTAGACCTATGTTGTTATTTTGATATTCTCTATTTTCTTTGTTGACTGTGAGCTAAAGACATGTTTCAGTCTCCATCTGTATTAGTCTATAGAGACATGTTTGGACAAAAATGTGTAATCCCATTTAATCAGGAATATGGCTTACTTTCTCTTCTATCTTGAGCCTTATGTCAAAATTTGTGTTTCTTTTTCATGTTTAGCCTGCTTTTACAATACCTCTCAAAATGTCTTCTTATGACCTTATAAAAGACGCCTTGTGTATCACATCATCCGCATTATTTTTGGCAAATTCAAGGCTGGATTCTTATTCAAGTGGCAAAATTGTGTGAAAAAAAAGTTCCTTTCAATTTTCAGATCAGCCACATTGAAAAATTACTTTTCATAAGATTTTGCATTTATAGAAGAGTGCACAATCTCTCTACGTCGCAGATAGGGTTATTTCATTAAAAAAGTGACCTAACTCATTCCTAGGTCAAAACATGAGGAAAAATTAAACTTCGCGCAAAAATGACTTATGTGGAAGCAAGTCCGCATCATGCCCCTGGGTCATCATAGTACAAAACTTTTTGAACAATTATAGTTTCAAGTGAAATTGTTATGAACTTATTCATAACTAACCTAAAATGAATTTAGATGATTTTTATGACCAAAACCCCCTCTATAAATAACCTTTAACCCTCAATTGACCCCATTATTAATTAAAATCACCCACTATAAAAAATTTCTCTCTGAAACTAATTTTGAAAAGTTTTCTTCTTCAACAAGCAAGGATCTCCATTGAAGGTCAACTCAATCTCTTTATTTTCTCTTCAACTTCTAAGGTTGTTGCTTAAGGTATGTGAGTTTTTATCTATAGAATCCTTTCTTCTATGGAGCACCTAAATTCTCCATTTTACCTAATTTGAATTATGTAAATTGTATGGGTCTTCTCTACTTCTACTCAATTTCTTCAACTATGATGGAGACTATGTCTATTGATCAATCCTAATAAGGATTCATGTCGATTACATGAAATTGATGATTTTCTATGAATAATTTTAAGTATATAATGATTAGGGCTTTTTGAATTGATGTGGGTTCCTATACAAATGATCCAATGTGATTTCAATTGCATGATTTCTATATGATTTTATCTATTCGTATGATGTTAGCTGAATTGCTCATGAATCCATACATGGTTCTAATTTTTCTATGTTAAAGTTATGATCTTATGACTGTGATTTTAGGTATGAAAGTATGATTTCATGATGATGATCATGTTATGATGATACGATGATGAGGGTGACTTACATCCCTAATATTTTTGATGATGTTGATAAGATGGGGAGTATGCCCACACTATATCCAAAGTTATGTAGATGGCCTATTTCTATGATAAGATGAGATCATGATATCTATTTTACAAACTACAAAGGTATGATTTTTATAAAGTATAATCTGTGATAATGTCTA
The DNA here is from genome assembly GCA_011800125.2 of Solanum clarkiae. Taxonomy (NCBI): domain Eukaryota; kingdom Viridiplantae; phylum Streptophyta; class Magnoliopsida; order Solanales; family Solanaceae; genus Solanum; species Solanum clarkiae. Next base: position 6,747 of record JAABOM020074615.1, on the reverse strand, counting down.
TATGTATGTATGCTTGTATATTCTATGGGATATGACTTAGCACCAAGAGGACTTTGATGGATTCCATTGACATATAATTCTGTGCCACAATAGGATGATGTTGATGTTTATATCCCTATAAGGTTTGCTAATAGATCCATTTAGCTTTTTATTTGACACTCACTATGCTAGAATAGAGCATAGTGCTGTCATTGCGATGGATTCTCACTATGTTAGGATAAAACCTATAGGGTGAGGGTCGGGTCTACCTTGACAAACAGTGACAGATCTAGACTTTTAGTTCAGGGGGTTCAAAATATAAATAAATATATACGAAAAAATTATAAGCTGAAAAGCAAAGTGATGCGTATCTAAATTTTACCCACCTTATTATACCTTTTTAACATTTCTTTTCATTTTTATTGTACACTCAAATTCTTTTTAAAAAATGTTGTTGCTCCTTTTTCCTTTTCTTACTTTCACTTTGTAGTGTTCTACTTTATTTTAAAATGTGCAAGTATTGAGTTATGAATATTAAGTAATATATATTTAATACTTAATAAAAAATAAAAATAAATGTCATAGAACAACGTCAATATTAATATGATGAGTGATAAAATATAGCTGATCGAAGAAAATGATATATATGACTCGATAAAAAAAATTATAAAAGTTGAAAAAAATACAAGAATTTGTATATGTAAAACTAGTCAACTATAAAAATATTTTGAACAAGCATGACATAGAATATATAAAAGGTGTGCATTGTGCTTTTTTTTAAAAAAAAAAAAAATTGACTTATAGTGTATTAATGTTTTAAAACAATAGAAAATTAAAAAAATTTAGCTAAGACTTTAAACTAGTAAAGAGAACATTGAAAAAGGAAAAAATCAGATTTTTTTTTTTAAAAAAAATCAATTATGCAAACAATCGTAACATTTTAAGACTCATTATTTAGTTTTGGGGAAAAATAGAAAAAGACTATTAAGTAAACATATATACAAATTGATTAAATCAAAATAAAAAAATACTTTAGCTAGTTTATAGCTAATGCAAACCCAAATAGTCATCAAACCCATTAAAAAGGGATTGAAAAATGGCAAAGCCCAATTTCTTGTTAAAAAAGATTTAAAAAAAGTGAGAAAGGATAAAAAATTTAAAAATCTATGATGGGAGAAGGATTCGAACCCGCTTACCAGTGACTTGACACTAAATCGCTGGACCATTGAGTCATGCCCTGCTGTTATGTTGAGGGGGTTCATTATTAATTATATAGACGTAATACTTAAATTATACAGTGTAATTTTTTTACTGCCCCTGTTAACAAAGTAGGCTCCTTTTTAGCTCGATATAGAGGGAACATTGGAACATTGAAATTTCATGCAATAATCCGCATGGTTTTATTGTCGGGTATGGTCTTATTCTCACATATATATGTCTACTAGAATATGAAATATTTTATGATGCTTCGACACATTATTTTTAAATTGCATTAAGCATGCATATCTTATCCTTACTCTATTGATATGTCTATGCATATTGCTATTATGTGATGTGCTGCTAAAATACAACAATTATTGTGCTTAAAATTTGGAATTTGTATGTTCTCAAAGTAATATTAGTGAGTTTGATGTGTTTTATGTTGATTTTGCAAGATTACAGGATTCTGTATGATTTTGGAAAAAGTTCTGCAGAATTGAAGTTTTTGGTGATTTACGGACAACTATACAATCAACGAGCAGTAAGTTAGTTTCGTGAGTCAAATCCAGTGAAGGGTCAAGTTTTAAATGTTACATTCACGAACTGTCAAACAAGCCATAAATTTTATTATGGGTCGTAGGTGCTTCCGTAGGTTGAAGATCAGAGAACATGCTGAATGCTGAAGCATTGTAGACGTAGCCACTTACGAGTCATACGTCTGAAGGCGGGTTGTGGTTAAGGTTATGCCTAGAGGATCAGATACCGGTACTGTGAGACTGGACTTGTAGGATTAGGCTAGGATTAAATTCATTTGTGGGTTGTTATAGGGAGGTATTTAAACACTCGTGTAGTTAGAGTGCTAAAGTAAGTTTGACTGCCAAGTTTAGGGAGAATTTTATGTATTTTCTCTTATGAAAATGGTGAATTATATTTTGATGATGTCTCTCAAGAAATAATGAATGATTATGAAAAGTTTTCTTACACATGAATAATGGTGAAAAGTTTTCTCATCTGTTTATGGATTCATAGTGGTGAAAATAAAATTTTCACATTACATGATTCACCATTTAATGACCTGATTCTCACATTACATGAATCAATATTTAATGACCTACTCCATGATTATGACTTTATGTAATGGATTAGTATATTATTTGACTTTTCACATGATATATTTTAATGATTTACTTTATCTACTCCATTAATATTTGGCTTAACACCGCGAGGACTTTGAGGTGGAGGGTTGGTAAGGCAATCTCTAGTATCAATTTCTAGTCTCATAACTACCTTACTACTATAGGTTATCTTAATGGATTTAGCTAGGAGATCCATAAATAGCATATAATATGATAAAGAATATATCTTGGCAAGTAATCTTTCCTTTTAAGATGTAGGAGTTACACTTGATTCAATGTTATAGCTCATATGGTCTTATTGTCAATTAAGTTGATATCCTAAATATGAGTATAGTTTCTCATGACTTATGCTCTCTTATGGTTTCTTTATGTTTCATGTTTACCTACTATGGTTTAAATGAGATTTTGTCATATTTTCTAATTTTGTTAATTACCTTTCATGATATATTATACATTGTATATCTCACATATTCAGTACACTTCAAAATATTGACCACATATTTTTGTCTATATTATTTCATAATAAAGATTCAGACGACTACCATTCTACACATGGCTAATAGCAACTTTTTTTATTTTAAAGTAGGTGAATACTCAATGTTTTGAGAATATGCTTTCATTCTTATGTTCAGAGCTTTATTTTAATTTTGGAATATTTCTTGAGCTAGGGCCTATCCTACTCACATATTTATGATAGTGATTTTTGGATTTATGTTAGGTGTTGAGTCTATGTAGTCACTACGGACTTAGCTCTTAGTCCATGCTATCAAATTATTAAGACTATTTTCTATCTAGTTTCACATTATGATTTCTTTTAAATCAATATGCTTATTTGTGCCATGTAATTTAGTTTGGAGTCTCCTAGAATTTTGAGCATCGTATTACGAATACGGTATATATGTATATAGTTGCCCCTTTTTTTTTTGCTTTTTTTTTTTTTTTTTTTTTTGTAATTTTTAATTACACATAGTAAACTAAACAAATAGACTAAACATGATTACAGAAAATTGAAGTAGAGAGGCAAATATTGATCAACTGACCTAGGTTCATCAATTCCCTCTTAAATATAAGAGGATTAATTAAGTTGATTATTTATCTATACTATATTAAAAGCATGATGATCCGTATAAATATTGTTTGGACTTTTTGATCTTCATTAAAATACTCTTTTTTAGACAAAATCGTCTTTTCTTTATTTTTTGAATTTATTATTTAATCTTTATTTAGTTAGTTTATAGATTCACTTTTGTATTAGAATTTCTTTATATTTAGAACTCATTTTTCATTAAGGAATATTCTATCTAAATAATTAATTAAAATTTTGACTATCAAATATTTTGTAAACAAAAGTATGTAATATAACAAATTTAAAAAATAATCAGTAAAGTTATGTTGGAAACATTAAACTACTCCTTATATATTTAGGAATATATATTTTGTCACATTAAATTTTAACTAGTTAATTATTTATATATTTAGGAATATATATTTTGTTACATTAAATTTTAACTAGTTAATTATTTCACTTCTAAATACTCAACTTTAAATTATTACTTTATGTATTTAAGAACTAATTAACATATGCATATTATAAGCAATTAAATTGATTTTTTTATCTTCTCTATTTCACAATAGACTAAATAATTACATCAAACTAATAATATTTATTTTATTTTGTTGACACAAATACTATATTTATTTAATGACAAATATTATTTATATTTAATTTTTAAATTGAAGCGATACACGTGTTTTGTACATTGAATATATATATGTCTTATGTATAATCCTTTTCACCAAAATCAAAATATAACAACAAAGAAAATTTTTCATTTTACATAGCCATCAAAATGTCTGTGTCAATCCTTATAGAGTTGACCCACCATAAACTTTTATAATAGTACTTTATAGGAGTAGGTCATAAGGATGTCAGTATGGAGTGGATTGAAATTTACTGCTTTCCAATTTGCATCTGTTTGGCTTTAGTACAAATTAATTAATCATAATATGGGGCTAAGAAAAATCAGTTAACATCATAGAGTAGACTTGCCTAGTTTTAGTGAATCCTCAATCAATAAAATATCGAATTTTTACACGGTTGAAGTGGCAATAATTTGAAAAAAAAAAAGAAGAAGTGAGAACTCATAAAAGTTTGGACTTTTAGACCATTCTTATATCATTTTCCTTAATCCAACTGGTCGAAAATTATTATTCAAATTTATGTCTTTTTTTTAAGTAAATATTTTTTTTAAAAAATATTTTCTAATATTTGGTTAGAACATATAAAATAATTTTTTGGGAAAACAAGTTCATAAAATGTCTTTAGTAAAGTTAGCAAATGAGACTAAAGATGGATATTAATATCTAAAATCCTGTGGACATAACACAATTTTCCTTCTATTGAAAATAAAAAGTTCAAAATATTTTTTATTCATGAGTTTCTGAACACAAGTTTCAAATATCTCCTTTTTTTTTTTCTTCTAAATATTATAGAAAATCAAACGGCATCACATAAATTTGGATGAAGGAGTGAAATAAACTCAAAACAAATAATCATCACTTCTATATTTTGACTTAAGCCTGTCTAAAATACTCAAAGAAAGGCAGGCCAAGTTAACCTGAAGTTGCTTATGCTTACATCTTTCTAAATCCCTATAAGAAATTTTTGTCTGCTTTATTTTCTTGGCAATTCTTGCCATTGTTGGATTACTTACAGGTTATATTGTTAAACAGTTACGAAATAATTATTCATTAGAAAATCGATGATAATGTCAAAAGGAGCAACACATTATGGTTGTCTTCGTACACTTGGGTCAATTTGTATCCAAACATATGTTCAATAAAAAAGAATAAGAAATGAAGATTTAGAATACATACCGCTGTTAGTATCGTGAGACGGATGATGGAGAAAATAGTGGGTGGAATACCTCAAATAACAACCAGCAATTAAAGCTCTCGCATCCCTATTAGGCAAACATCCCTTGATAACTTCACTTGCCTTGTCCAAGCATTCTCTGCAACCTTGTTTGCTCACTGTTCTCCAACACTGTGCCAATCCATAAACCCCTCTCAATTCGGCCACTGCATATCCACCATTCTCAATTGCACTTTTCGTCACATTTTCAATCAAATTCCCAACTGCAACAGCCAAGCCCAATCGATTTTTAACAGTAATAGCCCTTCCAAAGGAGCTGCTGCAGTTCACTTTATCTTCAGCAGAGTCAGTACTTTCCCCGAAGAAGTTGTAGTAATCATAACGGATGAAACAGCCATCGAGATATACACGACCAGAGACAGCAGGAAGGCAAGTAGGGAGTTTGGAACAACTCATAAGGAAGCATTCAACACAGTCGTTGTGTGGAAGATCTCCGTAACAGTTTGCTAGAGCGTATATCGACATATCTGTTGAATTAACAGCGTAGCTTCCCCATCCATTTTCACTCACAAGTTGAGTAATCACTTGCATTTCTTTAGTGTACTGTGGGATGATAATCGATGGCAATGTCCTGTTCGTGCCACATACATGCCCTGCTTCTGAAATTCGAGGATCGGCATCACAGTCTAAACAAAAATTCCCCATCAAAATGATGATCAAACTAATTGAGCCTGTGAAATACATCTAGGTTGTTAGAGATTAGTGGAAGAAGAGAGATGAATAATAAATGTAATTTGCTGGTCTTCTTGCTGAAAATGATAGGCACTTTACAGACAAATTTCCAATTGCTATCATATTCTTTAATCCGTAATTACCTACTCCGTCGAAACTTCCATTGACCCTTCCTGGTTATATCCATGGAGCTTTCACCAAGTTTCTATCTCCCGTTTCCACAAATACTAACCACTTTTTTGCCAAAAATAATAATGATTGTTATAAAATGAAGCTAAAGTTAGCAATGTCAAAGGGCTAATTGACTTGAAATTAGGGATGTTAGAATGGGTTGAAATAAAATTTGGGTTTAGTTACAGTCGGCTCAAATTTATTTTCAGCTCAAATAAGCTTAAATTCGAGTTGGGTCATAACCTGCTTAATTAGGGATGTACAAAAGTCGAATTGATCGATAAATCGAACTGATAAAAACGTTATTGGTTTATTGTTATTTGGTTATTAGATTTTTGAAAAATAATTATTAGATTATCAGTTCGATATCGATTTTTTACAATTGAGTAAACCGATAACGCAATAAGATTATAATAATTTACTATTTTACCCTGTAATAAATATTAAATATTAATAATTGTTACGCCGAAAAATGACCGACTCTTAAAGAAAAAATAAAAATCGATTTAAAACTCAATTATTTTGAGAAAACCAATTTTTAATTTAAAGAAAAAATAGAGTCGCCACCTAATTTTGCGGATAATTAGGAAACCATTAAATATTTTCAAAAGACCTAACAGAGAAAATCTTTTAAAAATCCAGAGATTGGGTTCG
>JAABOM020074607.1:0-34877 GCA_011800125.2 Solanum clarkiae | reverse complement strand
GTGAGATGTTTACATGCCTTTTCATTCTTGATAGTATGAACCCTAATTTGCATGTTTCTATGGAATTTTATGCATAAATTGAGCAAATTGAGTTAGGTAAATTGACCATATTGAGTTGATTCATTTGATGCACATTGAGTTGAGTAACTTGAGTATACATGAGCATGAGGAATATGTTGAATTGTGGCACATACCTTATGATATATGATGTCTTGATTGTATTGTATGACGAGTTAATTAAATGAGTCTGAATGACCGTTTGTGTCTAAGCCGGGTTAATCATTTGCATTAATTGATTGAATTATTGAGTTGATGATGAGATGATGATGAGTTGAGTTATGATGATGATGATGAGTTAATTGATGAGTTGAGCATATTTTAATCTTGGGAGGAGTATTGAGCACCGAGTTGGGTGATTGAGAAGCACCCCAGAACTACGTTGCCAGTGTAGGATAGTCTTTTTAGCATAATACTGACGACTTTCTTATGCATGAAGATAATCAATTCGGTCGTTGTGGTCGGACTCTATTATGGATTTCTGACCACATTCTCCATAGGGCCCTCTTATCTCTTCCTTCTCCGAGCTCTGGTTATTTGTCCCGCAAGTGGACACCCCCTTATAGATCCATGGGGGAGAGTTGATCCGTCCTTTTCCGTGGCACTTTAAGGACGGGCGAGGCAACAATGCCATATTCATTGTCCATCATCTAATTATAGGTGGTGGGAGGGATGTCGGTTAAGAGAAACTTCCAAGCATTATTGATCAAGCATGATATTTCAAAATGAGTCTACTTATCATATACATATTTATAAAGCATGACTTACCTCAAATGTGCATACATTAAGTTGGACCTGAGTCGTTGAGTTGAGATGAATAAGTTAAGCCTTATTTTTTTGAGTCATTTCACATATCAATATATTCTGTGCACTCTATTTTGGGCCTGCATCATTTTATGATGCAGATACAATAGATAGAGGGCTTCAGTACGCGCATCTTTGAGGTCCGGATCAGTACATCCCTCGAGCTTGGTCAGCCCTCCTAGTATCACGGAGGAGCCTTTTTATCTTTCATTATTCTGAGTACTTTTCTTTCTTTGATTAATGTGCCCATGGCCTGTCATGGCACATTTCTAGACCGATTAGTAAAGGCTTCGTAGACATTCGAGTGGAGGTCTTGGATAAGTCTCTGTATCTAAACAACTTTCATTGATACTATGATGCAGTAGAGTTATTTCTATATGTATATCTATATGCTCATATTTGATGCTTATTCATTGAGTTATTCTTCCGTTGTTGAGTTTGATGTGAACGGTAAGGCCAAGTAGTTCTCTCGGGGGCTAACGATAGTCTTCGAGTGCCGACCATGCCAAGGGTACCCTCTCGGGGCATGACAAGTAGAGTAGAATACATACTTCACAATCCATCATAAATGCAATAATGCAACTTTGAAACATCTTTAAAGATCATTTTCATGAGTATGCATGCATGTAATGTGATGTAGAGAGTCTGACACTTGGGGGCTTGGGGAGATTGAGCATGAGTCCCATATTGCACTTTCAATTTGTTGTTTTTTCTTAAGACTTTGACGAATGAAACTTCCTTCACTACAAATAATGAGAGATATTATGGCGATTTTGTTATGACGGTTTCAATAAACCATCACAAATGTAAAGTAATACAACGCTTTTCAATACGTCATATTAATTATTTTAATAGTGGCAGTTCGAACTTAAATTACGATGCTTTGAACTGCCACTAAAGTTTTTTTTAATTTTTCAAACAAATTTATTACTTCCTTAAATTTATTCTCCATTATTAAGTAGTATAATTAGAGCAAAATATACATTATCCTCAAACTACGCCACTACATTTGTTGTTTTTAAAAAATCATGCAGACAATTATATTATTTTCTTTTATATATCTTCATAAAATATTTTTGTTGGTAAATGTAACGTTGGCAAAAGATTATAATGTGACCTAATTGTATTTATTTTCTTTTTACATATTTATTACTAAAATATAATTTTTGTTTTTTCTTACAAATCCTTTTCTTTTTTTCATTCATTTCCCCAAAATGCTCCCAATTCCAGAATAGCTAAAGTATCACTAATCTAGGGAAACATTGATTTGATACCCCAAATTTCTCCAATCGTTACAAATCCTTCAACGTCTCAATTCTCTCCAATCGTTACAAATCCTCCAACTCTCGGCCACTTAATAATTAAAGTTCCCAATTCCAGGTAAGCTCTTAATCCCTCTTTGTAAACTTTTCACTCTCAAATAGCTCTCAATAACTTAAAAGCTTTTCTGTGTAAGCTCTCAAGCACTAGAAATAAATTGTAAGATTTTTTTAGGTTATTTGCTGATATGAATTTTTTTTCTAAAATATTTATTCATGTAATTCAGATTGTTAATTGTTTGCAGAGACTTGTTAGAATTTGTAGAGATTTGTTAGATCAAGCTCTTCGTTAGAATTTTTACGTTTAATTTTCTATGCTATTTAGTCATTTTCGTAGTTTGATTTTGCATGTTATAGTTGAGCTTTAGAGGAATAGTGAAGTTATAATCTAGATTTCACTTTCGAGCTTTAGAGTTCAGTTTCGAGCCATTTAAGGTACTAATTCTATTAATCTAAATTTCATGTATGGGGTTGAGATTGACAACGATAGTAATTTTTTGATAGGTAAACAACTCTTATTATTTAGTACTTTTTCTTATTTTTGATAAGTAAAAATATGAGTTGAAGTAGACAAATTCTTAGTATTTTATGGCCTTCTGTTTGCTCTTAATGCTAAGTTAAATTGTTGTGTTGCTCTTTCAAGCCATGTCAATTGATAAATCTTGGATTGAGAAATCACAAAACACTCCTGAATATGTAGCTGGGGTAAAAAAGTTTTTGGATTTTTCCTTTGAGCATGGGTCTATTGATGAGCTTGTAATTAAGTGTCCATGTTCGAGATGTGGTTTCAATAAGTGGCAAAGAAGAGATGTAGTTCAAGAGCACCTAATTTTAAAGCCTTTTTCAGATAAATACAAACTTTGATATTTACACGGTGAAAATTCAAATACAAATCTGGCACAAATATTTCAGAATACACGTTCCATAGGAGAGACTTTGACACCTCATAATCCAATTGAATTGATAATTAATAATGCTTTTGGGTTCACTGGAAGCAATATCATTGAACCTAATATGTCTTGTGAGCCTATCATCAATGGAGAATAATATTTAATGAAGAGCATATTGAAAGGCATAATGAAGATTATGCAAAGTTCTATGAACTGATCAAAGATGAAAAACAACCATTATATGAAGGGTGTATAAAGTATTTCAAATTATCTTTTCTAATCAAATTGTATCACATGAAGTGTCTGCACTGAATGACTGAAAAAGCTATGAGTATGATATTAGAACTATTAAAAGATGCCTTTGAGGATGCCAAGATTCCCGTTTCCTTTATGAGACCAAGAAAACTATTAATAAACTTGGTCTTAATTATACCAAGATATATGCTTGTCCAAATAAGTGTATGTTATATTTTGGAAAAGACAATGAAAGCTTGCAAGAATAAAAAAATGCAAGATGTCTAGGTGGTGAGATAGTAAAAAAAGCAACCTACAAAAAATTTATGCTACTTTCCACTAAAATCGAGGCTGCAAAGGCTGTTTATGTGTTCTAAAACAGTCGAATCTATGAGATGGCATTCTTTAGGGGGTAATCAAGATGAGTTGATGAGGCATCCTAGGGATTCTCAAGATTGGAAAACATTTGACTATCTTCATCCGGAATTTGCTGCAGATCCTAGAAATGTAAGACTAGGCCTAACTAGTGACGGTTTTAATTCTTTTGGAATAATGTCAATATCCTATAGTATTTGGCTAGTTATTCTTATTCCATATAATTGTCCTCCTTGGGAGTGTATGAAGCAATCTTTATTTGTTCTCTCAATGATCATTCTTGGAAAAAAATGCCTCGAAATGACATAGATGTCTACTTACAACATCTTATTCAAGAGTTGAATGAATTATGGTATGATGGAGTGTAGACATTAGATTCTTCTAAAAATGAAACATTTAAAATGTGAGCAACTTTGATGTGAACAATCAGCGATTTTCTTGGGCTTGATAACCTATCAGGATGAATCACACACACCCAATTTGCTTGCCCCACATGTAACTTTGCAACAGACTCGTATAGGTTGAAGCATAGTGGAAAATAGTGTTTTATGGGCCATCATTGTTTTCTTAAAAAGGGTCATTGATTTAGATTGCAATGTCTTCCATTTAATGGGAATATCAAACAACGGGAGCCACCAATTGTATTATCAGGTTCAGACATCTTGAAACAAATGGAGGACATTAATGTCTATTTTGGAAAAACACTCGAGTTGAGTAATAAGCACAAAAGAGCTTGAGAAAAAACTATTGTTGAAGATGAATCAGTACAGTGGAAAAGAGAAACATATATTTTTACCTTCTTTATTGGAAAACTTACTTATAGCATCATAATCTAGATGTTATGCACATTGAGAATAATGTGTATGAGAATGTGATATACACTTTGCTTGGTGATTCTGAAAAATCAAAAGACAAACCTCAAGCTCGAGAGGATCTTTGAGAAATGGGCATACAACAAGAACTTTGGCCAGATGAGAATGAAAATTATCATCCATCTTTATTTACTATTTAAAATACAAAAAAAAAAATGATTTTAAGAAAGATGTATTTTTTTAGAACTTTAAAGAATTTCAAAATACCTGATGGATATGCGAGTAACATTTTGAGATGTATTGACTTGAAACAAAGAAAGCTCTTTGGAATGAAAAGTCATGATTTTCACATTTTCATCCATCATTTGTTACCAATTACAATTCGTAAAGTTTAGCCTGATAGGGTGACACCATGTTAATGGAGTTGAGCTCATTCTTGTGACCACTATGTGCTAAAAACTTAAGCCTCTCGGATCTTGACAAGCTCTAGTCTCGATATGTTCGTACAATTAACCACGTAGAAATATTATTTCCTCTCACATTCTTTATAATCATGGTTCATTTAACTTGCCATCTAGTCGCTGACGTAAAACTTGGAGGCCCAGTCCAGTATCGTTGGATGTATGTAGTGGAAAGATAAATAATTTTTTTAATTTTTTATTAAAATTTATTCATTAAGTTGTAAGAATTGTATCTGTTAACTATTATCTATCTTCTGATCAGATATCTAGGGCATTTGAAGTGCTTTGTGCGAAACATGTCACAACCAGAAGGTTGCGTAGCTGAAGGCCACATATCAGAAGAGGGCTCTTACCATTTTGTCGCAATATCTTGAAGGGATCAAGACAGGAATGAATAGACCACGCTGTGCTAATGATTATCCTGAAGATAGAGATTTAGCAAATTCATCCAACATTTTCCCACCAGTTGCTAAGGAGTAAGAGCTGGAACATTTAAATTGTCACCTATGGTAAAACGTCAAGCACATCGATACTCAATTGACCGCAAGCCATGCCATTCATTAAGTATTTAAGGCAAATCATATTCTGTTACATTTTTTTTTCTTATACTATTTTTTGAGGTTCCCCAATACCTTTTTGTGGTAGCTGCAATTAGAAATAACATTAGCATATAAGAGAGATGCATATTTTAATAGTTATTTCACTTTAATAGCCCTTGATCCAGTTACCATTCTTATTCCTTCAATACCATATTTTCTTATTCTAGAAAAGACTAAAAGTGGTAATATATTCCATCAATCTAGGATGGAGGCAAAGATTCATTGTTTTTTGGCTTTGGGGTATGATGGAATGAAACAAAATGGCTCTTTAAACTGTCTGCGCTTCTTTCAATTGTGAAGTAGCAGTTAGTCAATGCAACTTTCGATGCTCATCACGGGTCATCCGAAAACAGTCGTGCTATGTTTTTAAACATAGAGGTCAGGCTGCGTATAACCGACCCCCCCTTACCCCGCAATGGGCGGGAGCCTTTGAGGCATTGGGGTAATGTTGTTGTAACTAAAAGTGGTAATATAGTTGAATAATAAGGTTCTAACAATAATAAGTTGGGAAGGGTTGGATCTGGTTAATAGAGTTTATTGGTTATTCTTATTCCTGAAAGTTAGATATAACTAACATAGCTTGTGTTCACTAGCTCGCAAACATCTTCAATCCACTTGAGAACATCTAGTGTTGGTTTATACCTTTTTCGTTGAGCTTCTTCCGCGATTGCTCTGATGTGTTTTGTAAACCATGTTAGCTTCTCCATTTCCTCCATTAAATATTCAACTTTTGATGAGAACAGACAATATTTTCAATCTTAGGATAGATGCATTTACAGACAAACTTTCCCACCTTAATAACATTAGAAAGTAAAGTCATTGAGCAATTCTTGAGTTAAAAGAAAGAAAAATTGTTTCTGATTGGAATGCTATCATAATCTGAAATATGATCAATTATAACTGAGAACAATTTGAGAGCAAAAAAAAAGCTAAAAAAGAAAAAGAAAATAGAATAAGTAAAATTGAAGGCAAATACAAATAATTTAATCAACAAACAAAAATATTGAAAGGGAAAAGAAGAAATGGAATGTATGTATTCTTGATACAAGAGTGAAGCAATGTCTTCTCCCATTCTTAACTTCATGAACATAGTTGTCTTTATACTTTTGTTCTGTTACACAAAAATTTTGGGGCGGATTAAACGTGTTACCTATGTTTATACTCATTTTGACACCCCTAGTTGTATCAATCATATCAGACAAATCTGTTAAGTGTACTAAAGGAATTTCAACTAAACCTCTTTTATCATATTAGCTCTTGACTTATTGGTAAGGTAAGATATTCAAGCCTGAGTTATTAGTGGCACCTCTTATTTCCACAATGCTTAAAGCTTGTTCTTAGAGCATTAAGCTTGACTCCGGGTGGCACACCCTTTGAGTTCTCACAGATCTAAAACTTTTGCTTTTTTCTTCTTCTAGTTACCATTCTTATACCTTCAATACCATATTTTATTGTTCTAAAAATGACTAAAAGTGGTATAACTAACAGAACTTGTTTTCCTATTATATTTTGGAAATTAGATAATCAGATTCTACTATTTTTTTGAAAATCAGATCTTACTCTATATTATATAAGTGATTGATATTTACATTAATATTTCATGTAGTGAATTTAAAGACCACATACAAAGGCGGTGGAAGGGTCGAAAGCCTTCAAATACTGAAGTAGAGAAGATAGTTAATAAAGACTTTATTGATTGGTTTCCTCAAAAGATTAGTTATATGACATATTAGAATGTTATAAAGTCTAAACTATCCGTAAGACGTTTTCATTCCTTTTTCAGATTGCGAATCCAGACATTTTGAATACATTATCAGATGACCTAAAGTTTCTAGCAAATGATCCAGCACCATATGCTTGAAGATTTACAATAGTTATTATCAATGGAATAAAGTTTCGGACAACAAGTTGAGAACATGAGTTGAAAACTGAAAATAGTGGAGTTTTTCTGGCTTTGTTCACATCTTATATTGCTAGTAGTTCTGATAGATACTTGAGGCCTGAGGATTTTCTTATTATGAAAAATTAGAAGACATCATCGAACTTAATTATTATGGCCAGTTTGCAGTTACATTATTCAAATGTAAATGGGCTGACACAAGGAATAGGGGGTTTAAGAAGGATTTATGGGGATTTCCTTCTATCAATTTTTCACAATTGATTCACATTGGTGATCGTGAAGAACATGATCCATTCATTGAAGCTTCACAAGTTCAAATGATATATTATATGGATGATGAGTTGGATAAAGGATGGAGTACAATTGCTCACTTGAAGCCTAGAGACTTATATGCTATGGGAGAAGAAGGAGAAAATGAAGTTCTGAAGAATGAATTTCCAGAGCAAGATTTAGATAAATTCTTTGGTGATGTTAATGATCTATTTTTGTGTACAGAGGATGAAGTTGATGAGTTTTTAGTACAAGGCTAGATTGATTTAAGATTAGAGTCACTTTCCATTTCTTTGACTTTTTAATCTAGCTTCTTTCTTTCAATAATTAAGTTTTAGTTGGTTTTTCTTTGAAGCATTTGATTTGTATGACTTGTTTAGTCTAACTATTTTTATTTACTATAGTCACTTGTATCTGACTCATTTTTTACTTCAGTTACTTATACCTATCTTTATTGCCTTTAAAATTTAGTTATATGCATGCAAGTCTATAATATTTTTAAGTATTTATGTAGAGATGCCGAAGCAAAATCAGTATAAAAATATGTTCAAATCAGCCGAGAGCTCTTTACTTGCTCTTGGAAGGTTATCACACTCTCAAATTCATGCTCAAGCTTCATATTCATCATCACAATAAAAAAAAGACATGTTCTATCTTCATCATCTAATGGAGATTCCTCGCAATCTATCGTACCATTCACTTTTGCTGAAGTTTCTACAAAGCCAACTAAACGTAAAGATAATGAAGACAATCATGGTTGGCTTGTTGATATTATAGCTACATAAAAAGTTATAAGTGGCAATACAATAGGTACTATTATATCTTTAACCTTCTCAGTGACTAACTTAAAGTTGATCTTTATTTTGTTTTCGATCAACATCAAGTAATAAAAATGCTTAGATTGAAGGTTAAGGATGTCCATAACTTGGAGAATGAATTGCGGATAATTGTAAAATGTGATGAATATGATGTACCTTTTGGGAAAGCAGCCGGCATAATTGCAGGAGTTATGGGGCAGCTTGCCACAAATCCTTTATACTTCCCTATCAGCTTCAGGAAATGGCCAGATATGCCTAAATCTTGTTTGGACCTTGTTTTTGATGATATTCTAATGGTACTGCCCTGTAATTTATTTTTCTTATCTTGCAGTTTATTTATATATCTGTAATATTGTAGTAAACAAATATTATTTTTTTGAAGGCTCAATTTCTATTTAGGATTGATCCTCAAAAAGCAAAAAGATAATCTTAACAAAAATTGAAAGAATCACAAGCATAAACTGTGCATGCAGTAGAAGATCCACTATTCAGTAAAGAAGAGATCATTAGAAAATCTCCGAATGGTATATCCTTGGATCAGTGGGCACATTTTGTTAATTATCGTATGGAGGAAAAAATAAAGTTACTTAACGCTTCTAATTCTTCATTTTCTTATTTACCACTATGGTGACTTTTTGTTTCTTTCTACGACCTTTTTCTCTCTACACTGTTTAGACTTTTTTTTTTTTTTGCTATTGCTTCTTCTTCTCTGCCACTGCTGTGATTGTTTTATTTTCTTTCTATTGCATTTTTCTCTGCCATTGTTATAGTTGTTTTATTATTCACATTGCTCTTATTTTACTTGTAGAAACTTTGCTAGAAGAATCAACAGATTTGACAAAATCAAATTTCTAATATTGGAGGTGCTAAGAGTTTGGCCACAAGGAGAGCTGAAATGGTAGTTTAATAATGATGTGTTTAGCTAAGTATACTCTTAACTAATTACTGATGTTTTATAATTTTAAAATTTCAGAAGGCAAAGGGAAAAGATGTTGATGGAGGCAACATGTGGACTGAGACTCATATGAGAAAAGAGAAATTATTAAATGAAGTGGCTAGGAAGATTGGGGTAAGTATTCTTCCTATAGATGATTACTCAACTAGCTATAGGAGTTGTGCGAAAGGGCAGTGTAGCCTTCTGTGGTGCTTTGGTTGCTTCTTTCCTTAATTAATATCCTTCTTAGTTCCAAAGTTGTGAGGTTGAGGTTTGACCCTTTTAGCCTATTTGATTCATCTCTATATGATGGGATTGATGTTTGGTTATCAATATCCGTGACATTAAAATGTGATTTATTGTTATACCTTAGTATTACCTGTGTTCCATAATGGTTGCGTTGATAGCTCTTGAGGTCAAATTCATAGATTAGGCTTGTGAGTGATGGTGTTCTTTGATGAATGTGAGGAAGGCAATCAAAGAACAAATTGCAGCGACCACGTTAATATTCCACATGCTCATATCAGTTAACAAGTTTAGGAGATGAAATAGTTTTCTAACGAAATCACTCTATTAAAGAAACAAATATGCAGATGCTGTAAGACTGATGTATCTCTACAGAGTGACTATTAAATCTTCCTAAGACAAGAAGTTGCCTTCAATATCCTTATTAGAGCTACCAGTGCACCCTTTAAATCAACACATGGATACCATTTTTTAATGTAAAGGGAGGAAGAACTGAGATCTCTGAGCATTTAGATAGACATGCGATAGTGATATTTGTAGCAGAGAAATGACTATTTGGTCATCTGATACATACTGCTGAAACTATCTTTTAATTTAGTTAATAAAATTCTACTTGTTTTGTGGATTGCAAGTGTAATGATAAACAAGTAAACATGCCAATGATTGGATCAAAATATCTTACTGGATCGTGTATTAACAGTTATTTTGAATTCGATTAAGTTAATGATAAATACGTAAAAATGCCAAGGATCAAGTAAACTTTGTAGTCTAACAAGGATCAAAATTTTGTGCAAATTACCCTAGTAAAATGTTCATGTAGATCACTGTTGCAACCTGTTTCTGTCAGTAAAGGCCAAGTCCTTTAGCATTGTGTTCAATTTTCTGACTTGATTGTTTGAACTTTCTTGAATGTCAGAAATCAAACCTTGCTCTTTTACCAACAACAAAGAAAAATTGAACTTGAAAAAGTAAACTTATATTGTCTTTTTGACTCGTCAACCAGTAACATATATGAATCATTATAGTATCGATACATTCACTAGTTGGTCGATTGATTTGCTGTTAATATAAAAGTTGTGGCTTCTTTTCCCCAAAACATTTCATGCTTGTCTGAATATGTCCTCTGTGCAGAAAGTTAATGTATGCCAGCACTGCCCACTCCAGTAACTTACTTTGCCAAACGAATAGTTTATATTCTGTAACTAATGAAATATGGATCAACATGCTTCTTGCGGTGTCTATTTTTGAACAAAAGAACTACATTATATATTATGTTGCTATAGTGGTTCTTTCTGGAATACGTTGGTCAATAGTATTCTAACAAAATTCTGGTTCAATAGAGTCATCAATTGGTATGACAATAGTAACATGCTTGATTTTCTTTTGAACAGGAGAAAATTGAAGAAATTCAAAGTCAAAGGCTAGAAGGTATTATCGAAGTTTCACCTAATGATGCACTTGGTATAGTACTCGATACCGAACACCCAGGTCGTGTTTGAGGATTAGGCTTGGGTGTTGTTCCAACTATGGTATTTAAATAGACATTTGGAAGATATACGCATGCTAATGTAAGTTAATCTAACGCTAGCACTCGAACTTCAGATTGACAGCAAGAGGTACGAGTATGAGATTACAATTAAAAGCGCTACTTAGCTTACATCAATGAAGATGGATTGAGCATTGATTAGAAGTCATCTTAAGGATAATTTTGTTTGAATGACAATTTGAAATTAGTATTTTGATGATGTAATTTCGGCATTTTGAATAATACTTCAAAACATTAGTATTTTGATGGTGTAATTTTTGAATGCTTTTGTTTTGTATGATGGATAGTATGCATATTTGATCTTTTAAATTATGTTAAAATTACTAATTATAAAAACTTTAATACATAGGGTGCAATAAATAGGATGTAAATATAGATAGACAAATCTAAAATATATAATTTTTTATGACATCACGAATTGAATATTACGGCATTTTAAAATCATTGTAATATAAAAATAATGTATTTTTTCTTACAATTATGACAGTTGCTAACCGTCATTTTATACAACAAAAAAGTTGCATTGACAAAGGAATATAGTGGCAATTCTATATATAAATTATGATGGTTTCTAAAAAAATTGTCGTAATATGTTTGTGATTGACGAAATTACGACATTTTCATAAAACACCATTATAGATCAGAGTGGCTATTTTAAAGCATCGTATTATGTATAAACAACCATTGTAATAACCCTTGTTTATTTGTAGTGCTTGTTCCTCAATCTTTTAATTTGTCGGTCTAAAATCTCTGCTAGAACTTCCTCATAGGTTAAATTCTCCATAATACTCATGTTATTCAAAGTCACAACTTCCTCATAGATTAATTCTCCTCAATACTCATGTTATTCAAAGGCACAACAACATTCAGATTACCAAGATATTTTCTCAACATTGACACATGGAATACTGGATGAACCATAGGCAACTCCATTTGAAATTCCAACTTAATCCACCTTACCAATCCTCTCTAAGATCTTATAAGGCCCTACATACCTAGGGCTCAACTTTTCCTTCTTTCCAAAACACATTATACCTTTCATAGTAGATACCTTGAGATATACCCAATCATCCACATTGAATTCAAGATTCTTCTAACATCGAAATATGACATTTGGCGAATTTGATCTGTTTTCAACCTATCTCTTATGAGTCTCCTTTTCTCCATAGCCTCAAGTATCAAATCAGGATCAATAAAAGATATTTCTCCAACTTCAAACCATCCTACTGGAGACCTACATCTTCGCCTATATTGAGCTTCAAATGGTGTCATCTAAATGTTGAATGATAGCTATTGTTGTATTCAAAGTCAATCAAAGATTGATGATCATTTCAATTTTCCTTGAAGTCAGGACCCCCAACATAATCTTCCAATGTTTGAATTGTTCTCTCAGCTTTGCCCATCGATTTGAGGATGAAATGTGGTCTTAGCTTTACTTTGGTACCAAGTCTGCTTTGGAAAGACCTCCAAAAGTGTGATGTGAATTGAATACTATGATCCAAAATTATGGACAAAAGGACACCATGAAGTCTTACCAATTCTTATAAAATGTCTTAACAGGTAGAAAATGGGTTGATTTTTTCATTTTATCCACAACCACCCATGTAGAATTAAATTGCCTTCTAGTCTTAGGCAAACACATAATGAAAGGAGAGCTTACATGCTCCCATTTCTACATAGGAATATCAATGTCTTGGGTTAAGCGTCCCGACCTTTGATATTCAACCTTCATTTGCTGGCAATTTGAGCATTCCGCTACAAACTTGGCTATATACTTCTTCATATCATTCCACCAATACACTTCCCTTAGATCTCTATACATTTTGGTGCATCCAAGGTGAATAGAATAATGTGAGTTATGAGCTTTACTCAATATCATCTCTCTTAGGCCATCAATATTTGGAACATACAATCGGCCTTGGTAACGAAGTACCCCATCTCCCCCTTGTGAGAAAACCGCAACCTTTTTTCTCATCCACCAACTTCATTAACTCCACCAAAGTAGAATCCATATCTTGCATTGCCTTGGTATTCTCTATCAATGATAACTCCACTCTATTATGCATAAGAATACTACCCAGTTGTGAATTGCCCAATCTTATGCCCAATTGGGCCAATCAATGCACATCCTTTACTAACTCCTTTCTTTTGTCCTTTACATGAGCCACATTTTCCATAGACACCCTACTAAGAGCATCAACATAATATTTGCTTTATCTTGATGATACAATACACCATATCATAATCCTTAAGCAATTCTACCCATTTCCTTTGCCTAAGATTCAAGTCCCTTTGTCTAAAAACATATTGCAAGCTCTTATGATCAGTAAATATATCAACATGTATCCCATAAATATAATGACACCACAATTTCAATGTAAACACAATGAACAACAACTTAAGATCATTAGGTAGTTCCTCTCATGAATCTTCCATTGCCTTTAAGCATATGCAATGACCTTACCATGTTGCATCAATATACAACCTAGTCTGACACGTGAGACATCAAAATAGACAATAAATCTATCCGAACTTACCAATAATGTAAAAGTAGGGGCTGAAGTAAGACGGTCTTTCAATGTTTGAAAACTCTTCTAACATTCATCCAACCATTGAAATTTCACCTTCTTTTGAGTCAACCTAGTCAAAGGTGATCCAATAGAGAAAGAATATTTCAACAAATCTCCTATAATATTTGGCCAAACCCAAGAAACTTCTAATATCTAAAGGAGACAATGGTCTAGGCCAATTCTTCAGTATTTCCATCTTCTTAGAATAAACCATAACACTATCACCAGATACAATATGACCAAGGAGTATCACCTCCTCAACCAAAATTCTCTCTTGCTAAATTTAACAAATAATTGCTTATCTCTTATGATTTGTAACACAATTCTCAAGTGACCCATGTATTTCTCTTCACTTCAGGAATAAATCAATATATCATCAATGAAAACTACTACAAACATGTCTAGATAGGGCTTGGAGATTTGATTCATCAAATCCATAAAGATGGTGAGGTTATTTGTCAACACAAATGACATAACCAAGAACTCATAATACTCATATCTCATCCAAAATACCGTCTTGGAAATATCACTCTCCTTCACCCTCTATTGGTGATTCACTTTCAATTGATGTACCGAGACTATAGATCAATTTTGGAGAAATAAACTAGGAGCTTGCAATTGGTGAAATAAATCATCAATCTTTGGAACTAGATACTTGTTTTTAATGGTCACCTTATTCAACTGCAGATAATCCACACACATTCAAAGTGAACCATCCTTCTTTCTCACAAAAATATAGGAGCACCCCATGGAGACACATTAGGCTTTATAATCCCAAATCCCTTAATAGTTCGTTTAATTCTTTCAACTCTTTCAGTCAAGATGCACAATATTCAAGAAAGAACTAGGGCCAATTTCAGGATTTTACAACTAACTTGGCTAGGTTAATCAGGTATTTTCAAAGAATATGTAATGTTAGGCTCAAATATTAGGAACAAGGGATATATCATAGTTTTGGTTTGTCATTTTAGGCTAAGTGTATTATTAAGAACAATGGCCTAAGATCATTTCCTAATCCAATTAATCTACAATGTAACTTAGAGTAATAGGGCAAGTTCTTAAGTAGCATAAAATACATTAATCTAGAAAATTAAGCTCACACTCACATAAAACTGCTTACATTATCAACAAAAGACTCTCATATCATGCTTCTCATCTTAATATATCTTTACTTGTCAGAACAAATATTGTCACACACCTAAACAAGCATGATTGTTATCTAACTACTAATAAATTTTTTTGGTGGATATCATTTTTCAAATAAAACACAATTACATGCTATATGCCACAAGTATTGATACTATATGCTACAAATACTATCTAAACATCCTAAACATGCCAATTCAGTAGAAAGTAAAATATCCACGGGGAAAAAGAATATGAGCAAGAAAACCATGGGATAAAAAATTAGGGTAATTATGGACCCAAGCTACTTAGACTTCACTGAGGCCCATAACTACCGACACCCCATTGAAAAAACTGTGTATTGTCCCCAATGCACAAAATCAAACCAAAATAAAATATATAGGGGTCATAAACATACCCCCGTGCCTAAGCGCTAGTGTCAACCTTGGGTTGCCTCCCAAGCAGTGCTTGATTTATTATCGCGGCATGATATTGATGGCTTAAGTACTTAGAATTCCTTAAGCTTCAGTGTTCCCTTGTCAATATCTGTAGCAGGTTCGAGGGTGTTCCCCTCACCACCATTCGTCCTCATCTTGTACCCATCAATGCCCTTTAGATTTTGAGTTATGGTGCCAGCCATCATGTCTCTCTAAATCTGATTTGATTGGATGACATATGTCTGAACTGCTAATTGAGCCGCTTGATTGCGATAGAATGATATTCAACTTTTCAATTTATACTGACAATGTCGGACTAATCTCCCTCAAGGTCTCATCTTGTGCGTTAGCTCATTTTAACAATTGGCTAAGCATCTTCTCGACTCTAGAATTCCCAGCCCCCATGTTGTAATTGTGAGGGAGCACGTAATGGCTACTCCTACTGCCATCTTTGCGGCCCTCATGCTTGGCGTGGTGACTTTCCTGAATGTCTCTTACCACAGTTATTTCTTACGTCTGCTTCATCAGCCTCTCCAAATTGGCGCTATTTTGGGCAATCGTCCTGATGAATTTTGCATTAATTTTTGCTTGCCCAGGGCTTATGCCCTCAATTCCTACGTGATCGGTTGGATGTTTCTACTTAGGCCTCCACATGTGGTTCGATTTAGTCACCACGTCTAGCTGCTCAGCAATTTCTGTGAATGGTTGGTCTACAAACAAACCCCCCAAGAGAGTATCGGTACATGCTTGGCTATTTGCATCCATAGCTCAATAGAAACTCTCCATCGGGACATTGTTCACAATCTTATAATCTGGTGTACGCCTCAACCATCTACTGAACCATTACCATATGGTACTGATCGAGTCACCAGGAAGTTGCTCAAAGTTGATGTTTTGGTCCTCCAACTTGAGCTTCTTTGGTTTATGGAAGTACCTTGCTATGAAGGCCCTCTGCAATTCTACGCAACTGGTGATCAAACCTTGTGGGAGCTCAAATAGCCATAATGTTGCATTGCTTGTAAGAGACAATGGGAAGACACAAAATCCCACAACATCTATAGATAGATTTTGTGTTCCCATCACACTCTTCCAGACAAATGCTAAATTGTGTAGGTGGATATGAGGATCCTCCGATGGTAAGCCCACAAATAGCCTATGGTTCTGCAGCATCTAAAGTAACCCACTCGAGATTGCAAACTTTGTGTCTGC
Organism: Solanum clarkiae; assembly: GCA_011800125.2. NCBI lineage: Eukaryota > Viridiplantae > Streptophyta > Magnoliopsida > Solanales > Solanaceae > Solanum > Solanum clarkiae. The sequence goes on along the minus strand of JAABOM020074607.1, from coordinate 18,271 downwards.
CGGTAGTGGTGGAAACACAATAGCTCCAGTCACCTTCATAGCCATAGGATTCAGCCTATATTGATTCCACTTGTAAGCATTGTCGTTGCAATCTTGAGGCTGTGGAGCAATATCCTTCAGAGGAGGTGGGTTCTTATTCTCAGCATCCATATTGTTATTCCTGTTCAGAGGTGCATTGGCCACATTATTAGCATTGTCTTGGACCATTCTTATCAATATTCAATGGATCTCCAAGTCAAATGGAGTTAAGGAATTGCCTTGACTCCAAGTGTTGGGCATATGCTACACTTACACTCTGAAAAAGAACAAAAATAACAAATAAAAGTAAAATAAGGGAAATAAGATTAACACCTGAATTACTTATGAATTCACTAAGTCTAGCTATATTCCCCGAAAACGGCATGAAAATATTGATGTAGCCTAAGTTACACCTTCTTTTTAGAGGATAAAGTGATTGTTGTCAAGAAATAGAATCTAATAAAGGTTAGAGTGAAACTCACAGGGAATACATAGAGTCAAGAGAATTCACTGATTGCAATTCTAATGGCTAACCAACTTACTTTCTCAAGGGGGGGGGGTTGCAATAATCAATGAGAAATATAACTAAATTAACTATCACCATAAAGAAGTCAATATGGAAAGAAACTAGGGTATTGTGTTTCCCATGATTCCCCAACTCAGTATCACCAGATAATCTAATTCTTTTCTAGTGTTTAAGTTATATTCACCAAGCTCTTTGGTCAAAGTTGAGAGGTGAATTTCACTATTCAACTTGGCCTATCTCCATAGTTTGCATTACTAGCCCTTAACTATTAGTCCAGTACAACCCCCGCTTGGCCAAGTTTAGTTGATTAGACGAGAACACATCAATCGAATCCTGTTAATTAATCATTTTTTCATTAATTACTACCTTGGTCCAGTCAGTAATACCAGCCGAGTTTTAATATTAGCCACCACTAGACAATATACAAAACGAAGAGAGTTAATTAATGCATATACACCTTCTAAGAATTATGAATTATCCGATTTTACTTCGTTAGTTCTTGATGGTTCCTACAACCCTAGTTGTGGATTTAGCTACTCATGCTTTCTGTAGATGTAAGAATTATGGATTGAGAAAACATAATTTGAACACTTACACAATAGAATTAAGAACAAGCAAATCCAACTTCAATAAGAATCACAAGCTTAAAGATGAAATTCAAACTTAAGTGTTCTCAAAGACTCTCTAAGATGATCTCACAATTTTCTCTCTCTATTTACTGAGTTCTTTGAGTACTAGCCGAAAATTTTTGAAAAATAACTTTAATAACCTATTTATAATAAGTAAAATAAAAGACCTAAACTAAATAGGAAAATTTGTCAGCATGCAATACGAAAGGTGTTTATGGGGTGTATTGCATTCCATACCACATATCACAGTCTTGTACTAAGCTGCTGAAAATTTGAACTTCAACCAAACGACTCGTAAATTGGTTTACGAACTATGAAGGGGATTTCATCTGATGAAACTTTATAAAGTCCTAGTCTTTGATCCTCAGGGCACAAACTATTTTCTATGACTTGTAACACCTTCTATGGCTCGTCTGCATGTTTGTAGAATAAACTTCAGAAAACAGCCCCTCACTGGAACTGTTCACAAAATCACCCTACAGTCGCAAAATTATCTAGGGCTCCTAAAGGGTCTCGTATAACAACAAAAATCAATAACTTCTGCAATTTTTCCCAAAATCAAGGCCAACCTATAATCCTGCAAATATAAACACAAAAACACATAAAATCAACTTACATCACTTTGAGAACACACGAAATTCTAAGTTTTATGCATCAAAAGTGCTGTATTTTGGCAGAACATTAACAATCAATAGAAAAATATGATGCATGCAACCAATCCATGCCAAGAATAACATCAAAATCAGTCATGTCTAGATCAACAAAATCACATGGAAGTCCTTATTCAATACCACAATGGGAAAATCTAAAATTTCTATAGACTTTCTTAGCTAAAACTAACTCACCAACCAGACTATAGACCAAATATGGTTCTTTCAAGATTTCTTTGGGGGGGGGGAATATCAAACCTTATAGAAAGATAAGGAGTAACAAAAGACATGTTGGCACTATGGTCAAGTAAAGAATATGCATCAATGTTAAAGACCCATAATGTACTCATAACTACATCGGTAGACTCCTCAACTTCTTTCCGAACATTAAGAGAATATAATCAGTAGCCGTGTGGACCATATCTTCGAGCTTGGGCACTTTGTTGAACTTTCCTGCTTTGAGCCATTTGACCTTGAGGATGTCCATCTCTACCTTTGTTAGCAATATTAGGACACTCAAAAATCTTGCAACCCATCTTTCTACAACCATAGCAAGCACTTGTTCCTATCAAGCAATCACCTCTATGGTTCCTCCCACACTTGTCACACCTAGGAGGAGTAGAACCACCCTTCGAGACATCACTTTGTACCTTAGGGGTAGGCACCCTAAACCCTTGATTAGCACCCTTAGATGACCCTAGGGCTTGTTAGAAATGGCTACCACTGATTTTGGCCTGAGAAAACCACCATCAAATCTAGCCATCTTGGACTCCCTCACCTTCATTCTTTAAAGCTTCTCACTCTCTATTTGTTCGATATAAGTCATAAGCCAGAAATGTTCAGTACTTTGATAAGCAATTCCATCTTATATTCCATCTTCACCAAATCGGATACACCCAAAATAAACTTGTTCATACAGGTTCTAGGCTTGGCTACAAGATGAGGAGCATGCTTAGACAATTTTGAGGGAATACTCTCTTACGCTTATAGCATCTTGTTCAAAAACTCCACCACCTTTGCTTCCTTTATCTCAAGGGGAAAGAAACTATCAAGAAAAATAGCCTTGAAGACTTCCCAACCAATAGGACCTTCCTCATCACTCCTCTTGGATTTCTATTCTGTAAACCAAACTTGAGCATCTCCTTTAATTTGGTAAGCCATCAACTCTGCTTTCTCTTCGAAATATACCCCCATAATATCAAACACATTCTAGACCTCATCAATAAACTCTTATGGGTCCTCTTCCACTTTGGAACCATAAACTCTGCGGGATTCATTCTAGCAAAATTTCTGACCCTATAGCTGGGGTAGGAATCTTTTGAGATGAACCACTTGGGACAACATAGTTATAACAGCCCTAAACTCCTCATTAGTCACTTGTTCGGCTTGAGGATCTTGAGGAACTTGGGGAGCCGGAGGGTTTCATGACCCAAGCATAGGGCCTGGGTGCCACATGACGAATAGGAACCCCAGAGTACTCCAAACAAGCCTCATAGCATAACTTAAGCACATCCTTGGTTGTGAAATATAAGATAAACACAAAAAAATTCAATCAAAGGGAAATTGGCCTTTGGACTCAAGCTATGGGGATAGAAAGGAGAAAGGAATTTCCATCATCCAATCACAGCAAAGTTTGGGGAGGGTTAATAGGACTAAAGTTATGGGAAATAGGGACTTAGGAAGATCATCACTTTCTATCAACATGACATCAATGAACATCATATAAAGATAGGGACTTAAGGATATATCTCCATAAAAGCTTAGACATCACATAGTATGCACATAACATAAGTGTCTAATAACACCTCTAAATATAAGTAGGATAGGGGCAAAGATATGTCTCGGGAACACCCTCAAAATAAGAAGTGAAGTAATAGTATCTGAACGTAGCAAGCTAGATAAAAAATAGGAATTCCCCTCGAACTAGAGGATTCACCACAACATAATGTCTTATCAAATCAAACTAGCCACGAGGAGGTAGATGACGAAGTGCTCTGATCCTTACATGGTTAGATTATTTAGGCAAAACATTTGTGTTAGTACTTTGAATGTACTAGTATATGGGATGCAAATACAACAATAGATCATAATCATATACAATAGAAACAAGCTTAATTTGACATACATGAGTAATACTTTGATAAAATCATACACGGAAGATAAAACATAACTTCTTGTCATCATACATATGTGGGAGGAGGCCATGCCTAACATTTAAGACCATGATAGCTACTACATAAAATCTGACATATCTCTCTATCTTAGCCCAGAGAGACTACTTGCCAATAAAATTCCATCAACTTGCACATGTATCTTTAGCGAATATAAAATAGCCTACGTTGATCCACTAGCCTATCCTACAAGGGCTCCTATAGAGGCACATGGTTAATTAGACATGAGGTTGTTACTAGGATTCCCTTATGAAATCCCATTACCATACCTCATTCGGTGCTAAGTCATTTCCATAGAATACATTTGAAAACATATGCATCATTATATTCATTCATAAACTTGAAAACATAGCATCATCATATATAGAGTAGCTCATCTAAACTTAAGATCCATCATATGAGAATTGTCCTTATCAAAAAAGTATCTATCATTTGGTGAGAATAGTCTTTATCGTCATCTTTAATATTCATAAGAGGGATTTATAACTTCATAACATTCATAACATTTATAAAATTTAGTAATTGAACCCTCACCATTAGAAATCATACTTCAGTAGAAAACTTGATATGAAAATTTATTAGGTTTAAAGCATTAGGATTTAAATCATGTAACTTAAAAGTACTATGCATCAATGGAGTGAAAACCATTAATTTAAATCATTCTTAAATAACTCACCACAATCGTTCACATCATCTTTCAAACTTAGATAGGGAAACACGTAATTCATCTCATAAGATTATCAAATTCATAATTTCTCATGGTATTATAACCTTCATAGATTTGAATATCATAAAATAACTCATAATGAAAAACTCTTGAAGGGAAATCATGCAATTCAACTCAGTGGATAAAGATTTTCAACAAAAATCATATTTAATAGAAGTAATAGAAAGTACCTATAAGAAATTAACTTTGAAATTTGAAGTATAAAGTAAAATAGGTTTTGGGACTCTATGGGTGGAAGAACCCATAGATGAAAGACCCACATACCTTAAGGTCATGAAACTTGATGAAGGAGACTTGAAGGATTTTGGTAGAATCACCTTGATACTTTTTTTTTAATGGAGGAGGCTTGAACTCTAAGAATTTGGAGGAACTTGATAGAGGAAGTTTAAAGAGATTTTGGGAGGAATTAAAGAGAGTTTGAGAAAGATTTAGGGCTAAAATTAGTAAATTTCTTGGAGATTTACGCATATAAGGTTATTGGGATATGTCCCAATTTTCCTTAATTCTGGAAATTTTTAAACAAATTTGCACATAGGGGGAACAAGTGGGTGACGTGGACTTGTTCTCGTGAAGGTTATGTTTTGCAAAGTTCAATTTTTCCATGTTTTGACCTAGGAATGAGTTTAGGCTACTTTTTTACTACTGAGACCATCTCCGCATCATAGACTTGCTGCATACTTTTCTGGTTTAGGCAAATTCAACTGAAAATTACTTTTGATACACTTGACTCAAAAATTGAAAGAGACTTTTTTTTTCTACACAATTTTGCCTACTAAAATGAATATGGACTCGAGTTTGCTTTAAATGCATGAAAATGTTGATATTCAAGAAATACTTCATACGAACTTTTTGAGACACGTGGGAGGTGTTATGATATATTCCCCTTGGAAATGTTCGTCTTCGAATGTTATGAGAATGCACCTAAGTGGAGTAACAAGACAAACTTCAATCCCAACATAAATGCATCAATACAACTTCAACATTATTTTTGTGAAAACTTTAAACTTATGAGACAAATATTATCAAAACATGGTTATCATGAGTATAAATGTATGAATCATGACAGCTAGGGGATTAATTACATGACTTGACACTTTAAACATGATTATCTTATTACCTTAGGCTTGAGTAGAGTGAAAAATATAAGAATATTATTTCATCATGTCTGCTTTCGCTTCCCAAGTTGCACTTTCGACTTGTTGTTCCTCCAAAGAACTTTAACAGATGCTACATATTTGTTCCTCACTCTCTTTGAAATTCTACACATGTCAAATTCTTCTTAACATTGACATCTTCTAATGGGACTATGGAATTTGGATTCCTCGTGAACTTCCTCAACATTGAGACATGAAAGATCGGATGAATCATATTCATTTCCACTGACAACTCTAACACATAAGCCACCTTGCTAACCCTTCTCATGATTTTATAAGGTACTACATACCTAGGAATCAACTTCCCTCTCTTACAAGATCGAACCACACCCTTCATGGGTGACACCTTCAAGTAAACTAATCACCAACACCAAACTCAAGTTCCCTTCTCCTCACATCGGAGTAAAAGTTTTGTATACTTTGAGCATCATTTAATCATTCTCTTATGAGCCTCACCTTTTCCAAGAAAGCCATAACGAAATCTGGTCCAATCAAGGCTATTTCACTAACCTCAAACCATCTAACTGGGGACCTACCTCATCTACCATATAGAGCCTCAAATGGTGCCATATCAATACTTGAGTGGAAATAATAGGAAAACTCAATGAGAAATAGATGATTATCCTAACTTCTTTTGAATTCCAAGACACAGGCCCTCAACATGTCCTCTAGTGTTTGAATTGTTCTTTCAGCTTGCCCATCGGTTTGAGGATGGAAGGCGATGCTTAACTTCACTTTAGTACCCATACCTCTTTAGAATGACTTTCAAAAGTGGGAGGTGAACTAAATTCCGTGATCCGAAATGATGGAAAATTTAATCCCATGTAACCTCACCAACTCCCAAATATATAATTTTGTGTAATTTTCAGTACCAAAGGTTGTTTTAATTGACAAGAAATGAGATGATTTCATCATTCGATCTACTATCACCTACACAGAATTAAAGTTTCTCTTGGTCTTAGTTAATCTAATTACAAAATCCATATTAATCCCTTCCCATTTCTAAGTAGGGATCTCAACATTTTGAGCCAAGCCACCCGGCCTTTGGTGTTCAACCTTAACTTGTTGATAATTTGAGCATTCAACCACAAATTTAGTAATGTCCTTCTTCATTCCGTTCCACAAATACACTTCCCTCAAGTACCTATACATCTTTGTGGAATTGGGGTGACTAGAATAAGAAGAATTGTGAGCTTATTGGAATATTAAGTTTCTTAAACCATCAACGTCTGACACACACAATTTTCCTTGGTAACTAAGTACCCCATCTTCCCCTTGGAAGAAGACCTCTATCTTTCCTTCTTTCACCAAGGCCTTCAATTCAACCAAGGCCAGATCAATATCTTTTTTTAACTTGACATCCTCAAGTAATGATGACTTGAAGCCACTTAATACTATCACACTGCCATTTTCGGCATCATCTAACTTTTTCCCAATCTATCCAACCTATGGACTTCCTTTGTTAACTTTCTCTTCCCATCATCTGCAAAGTGTGACACATTACCTATGGACATCCTATTAAGTGTATCGGTTACCATATTGACCTAACTTAGGTGATATTTCATATTCATGTCATAATCTTTAAGAAGTTCTAACCATCTTCTTTGCCTTAAACTGAGATCACTTTATGTAAACACATGTTGGAGGCTCTTATGGTCGGTGAACACATCAACATGGATCCCATACAAATAATGATGTCAAATTTTCAACGCAACACCACTTCACTAGTTTAAGATCACATGTTCGATAGTTCTTCTTGTGCACCTTTAGTTTCCTTAAAGCATAGGCAATCACCTTACCATTTTGCATCAACACACAACCCAAATGTAATACTTCCCGCATGACTCAGAATGTCCTTGTGGTGTATTTCTTGAATATCTTAAAATTCATACGTGATTTTACAAATTTGACTTTGTATTCTTTTTCATAAGGAAACATTGTGTAGAAGAGGGGTGATCTTCAATTTTTAGGTTACCTGTATCGAAAAATACGTTTTTGGGTTATTTGGGCCTAAACTAGAAGGGTAGGCGACCAATCCACATCGTAGACGTGGTCCCCCATAGTACAAAATAGGCCTAAACTCATTCCAAGGCCAAAACAGTGGGAAAATTAACCTTCGTGTGAAAATGACCAGTGAGAGAACAAGTCCGCATCGTCCACTTGTTCCCCCACAATACAAAACTTTTTGAACTTTCTCTATTTCAGTTAGAGAAATTGGGTCATAACCCAACACCCTTATAGACAAGATTCCTCTATTATTCAACCATTCTTAGCCTAATTCTCTCAAGAGCTCTCTCAAAATCCTCTTCAATCCTCGCCAAATTCCTCAATTAAGTTCTATATGATCAAGGGATTTCATTAAAGACCCAAGAACCCAAGAAAGTCCTTCAAGTATAATCAAGTTCCCTTAATTTATTTCAAAGATTTAAGGTATGTGGGTCTTTATCCATGGACCTTTTTACCTATAGATCCCTGATGTGTTGTTACAATACAACACTTTTGATGCTTAAAACTTAGGATTTTGTGTGTTCTCAATGCAATATTTTTGGGTTTTATATGTTTAGTTTTGCAGAATTACCGGTTGGCTATGATTTGGCCAATATTGTAGAAGATTTCTATTTTTTGGTAATTTATGAGGCCCTCTATGGATCGTAAAGCATTCCACGAGTCGTAGAGGAGGTCTCATGAAAAATTTCAGTAAAGGATGATATCTGAAGTTTAGCTATATGAGACCTTTATATAAGTCATAGAGCATTCTACGAGCCATAGAGATAAGATTCGTAAAGATTTCCAGTGAAGGACAAGGTGATGCAGTTGAAGCCTACTAGAGACCAATACGAGTTGTGAATTAGTCTATGACACATAAAGTGAAGTCGTAGAAGGCAGTCTAAAATCCTAGAAGCTGCATACGAGACCCAACTACGACTCATAAGTCACATTACGAGTCGTAGGGACCTTTCGTGGAGTCCGCCGACCAATTTTTCTATTTTTTAGCAATTAATTATAATTATTATAAATAGTACTTTTAGGTTATTGTATAAGGGAGGACGTCATTATTCAGTACTTTTAGAGTTTGTACTTAGTGAACTCAGTACTTGGGAAAGAAGATATTGAGAAAACACTTGTGGGTAAATTTGATCTTGAAGATTGTGATTCTCATTCTTCATGGTTTTGATTGATCTTAATTCAATTGGGTAAGTGTTTAATTATTTTTTCTCAATTCATAATTTTTTCATCTACCTATAGCATGAGTAGCTAAATCCATAATAGGGTTGTGGGAACCATGAAGAACTAACATAGTGAACCCGAGTAATTTATGATTCTTGGAATGGGTATATGCATATATTAACCAATTTTCTTTGTTTTGCATGTTTTCTAATGGTGGCCAACATTAGAACCCCCTAATTGTTACTGATTGGACCAAGGTAGTAATGAATAGGAAAAGAGATTGATTAACAAGATTCGATGATGTGTTCTCATCTAATCAACCGAACTAGGCCAAAGGGAGGTTGACAGGGACTTACATATAATGGTTAGTATTGCACACTATGGAGATAGGTCAAGTCACATAGTGAAATCGCCTATCACCTTTGACCAAAGGTCTTGGTGGACTTAAATTTTCGTCCTGCATGCTATTGACTAGACAAGAATTAGGTTATCTGATGATACTAAGTTGGGGAATCATGGGAAAACACGATACCCTAGTTACTCTCTATTATTGTTTATCTCTTGTGATAGTTAGTTTAGTTTATTTTCTTATTGATTATTGCAACCACCTTAAGGGAATTGAGTTGGTTAACTACTTGAATTGCTTATTGGTGAATGTATCTTGGGTATACATATTCCCTTGGGTTCAACCTAAACTTTGTTAGGTTTTATATCTTGACAATAACTACATTATCCTTTTATTAGGGGGTGTAACTTAGGCGACATCAAAGATTTTGACGCGATTGCTGGAGGATACAGCTAGACTTAGTTGAATTCTCTAGTAATTGTAATTCGAGTGTTAATTCTTTGTTCTCTTTGTTTTACTTTTGTTTTTATTTTTAGTTCATTGCATAGTATACAAGTAATGTATGCCCAACACTATGATTAAAGGTAATCTCTTAACTCTATTTAATCCATAGATCCAACGAAGTGTAAGAAGAATGACCCAAGAAATGGCAACAACATGGCCAATGCAACTTTGAATTACGTAATAATGATGATAATAGGAATGAGAACCCATCTTGTTTGGAGGACATTCCACAACCTCGGGAGTTCAATGCCAATACTTACTAGTGGAATAAGTACAGGTTGAACCCCATGGCTATGGATGTGACTAGAGCTATTGTGTTACCACCACTACCGGTAGACACAAAGTTCACAGTCTTTAGTGGGTTACTTCAGATGCTGCAAATCTGTGGGCTATTTGCAGGCTTCCCATTAGAGGATCCATATAGCCTCTGTAGAACCGTGGGCTATTTGCGGGCTTACCATCAGAGGATCTATAAAGCAACTTGCATAATGTGGCATTTGTTTGTAAGAGTGTGATGAGGACACATAATCTGTCTATGGACTTTGTGTCTTCCCATTGTCTCTCATAGGCAATGCTACATTATGGCTATCTGATCTCCCGCAGAGTTCAATCATAAGCTAGATAGATTTGCTGAAGGCCTTTATGGAGAGGTACTTCCCTAGATGGAAGAGGATCAAGTCAAATGATCAGATCAATAACTTTGTGCAACTTCCTGGTGATTCAATAAGCACTATTAGGAGCGGTTTACTAAATGTCTGAGGAGCATCCCTGACCAAAAGATGCCTTGGTGGAGATTTTCTACTGTGCCCTTTATGAGAACAGTCAGGCTTGTGCTGACACTATCATGAGTGGCATATTTCTAGATCAATCATTTGCAAGGATTACTGAGCGTATGAAGCAAGTGGTCAAGATGAATCATGCATTGGGACACCATGATAGAGCTTTCATAAAGAGTTCATATGTTGTCAGTGTTGGTTCAGAGCAAACTATATTAATGAAGAGATTATGCAACAACTTGTTCAGCTTCGCATTGAAGCACCCCAAAAAGTGTCCAAAAATGTGTCTCAAAAATGCCATAATCTTAATTTCCATATATGTCAAAATTCGTGCGTGATATAAAAAATCCGACTTCATATTCATGATCAGGGGAAAAATTGAGTGGGGAATGGTTCTACCCTGATTTTAGAGCAACAGCCAAAATTTCATTTTCCCAAAAATTCCTTATCCAGAGTCGATCTGCGCCTTGGCGCGACGCGACCACGGCGTAGAGACTTGTATTTTCTTTGCCAGTTCACTGTTTCAGTCCAAGGCTTTCAGGCCCTGGGCATAAGCCTTCCTATACGTAAAAATGTCTATACTTAGTCATTTTTCAACCCCATATCATTCAAGACATTCCCTGTAACTCTCTCTAACACTTAGCCAAATATTTCACTCAAATTCAAGTGTCTCAAACTCAATCCGAATTCAAGAAATTCCATTCAAGCTTCAAGTCCTCATTTAAATCTTCATCAAGCAAATCTCCAAAGTTGAGGTATGTGGATTTCAACCATTGGATCCTTTCACCTATGTGCCCAACCTTCCTTTTTATGAAAATTACATTATTTCAAGTTGATTTATCTATGGATACTCCTTACTATGAATTTGACAATGAACCACGTTGGGGTTTCATGAAATGTAGACTGTTTAAGCATGTTTTAAGATATGGATCTATGTTATATGATGAGATTTGATGAGGGCTTTTAATGTATATTGCATGAAGGTATTACCAAGTGTTAATGGGTTGATTTACATCAAGTTTTCTTACATGATTTCACTCTTGAATTGCATGATTTTGAACCAGCTTTACACACTTACCAAGTATTTGATAAAATGTGCAGTGAAGGGTTCTTGAGTTTTTGATGATGTATTGCATGGCCTATGAGCCAAGTGACCTTATGATGATGAAAGGAATGTTGGTATATGTTGAATTCATGAAAAGTATCTATACTATTGCAAGTGACCACACCTTGTTGAGGGGGTGCTATGCCTCAATCACTTTTTCGAGGGGTTCTAGGTCCGTACTACCATGGTGAGGGGTATATACCTTGACCACCTTATTGTGGGGTGCTAGACCCTTACTACCATGTAGAGGGGTATATACCTTGACCATCTTGTCAGGGGGTGCTAGGCTCATACTACCAATTGAGGGGGTAGATACCTCAATCACCTTCCAAGGGGGTGCTAGGCCTTGGATTCCAAGTAGTAGATGCTTGGTCTATGATTACGGTCTCTTCCTACACATGTAATATGATACCTCAATCACCTTCCAAGGGGGGTGCTAGACCTTGTATTCCAAGTAGTAGATGCTTGGTCTATAATTATGGTCTCTTCCTACACATGTAATATGTTCTATACAAGCATGTTTTACTTTAAGCATTGATCATGCATGCCATATTATAATTATACTATCCATTGCATATGTTATTACATTTTGTCTATGTTGCCTATCTCTTGGTGCAGTGCATGCTATATACTTAGTACATTCAAACGTACTAACATATACTCTATGCATATATGATGTTACCATGTAGGAACCTGAGCTCTACTCGATCATCCTCCCCATGCTAGTTAGTCATCTTGAAGAATAGCTATTGGTGAGTCCTCAAGTTTGAGGACACTAGCTTTGCACTCCTACTTTTTTATCTCTTATGTTGAACTTTGATAGTAAAACGGTGTTCCCGAAAAGTTATCTTGTCCCTCGCCAAATCTATGTCAGAGGTGTTGTTGGACAAGTTATGTAATTATGCTTCGAGCTTTGACTCTTTTGATGATTTATGCTATGAAAGATTTTCCTTCATCCCTTTATCCTTATTTATGTTCTCTTATTCTTGTTTAATTGCTTCCGCAACCAAGGATGTATAAATGATATACTAAGAGGCTTGTTTGGGGTCCTTTTCGGTTCCCATTTTTCATGTCATATCTAGGCCCTAGGCTTGGGTCGTGACACGCATAAGCATGGATATGATGATCAAACAGAATCAAGAAAGAGTGAATGCATTGTTCACCAACCTCCACGCGCACCCATGTACGAGGAACCATACAATGAGAAGGACACATGTTTTGTGAGTGATCAGATGGGGGGTTTATAGACCAACGCCTATGGGTCCAATCAGGACTATTGGTGCCAAGGTCAAGGAAACCAAGATCAAAAATATGTTAGAGATGGAGCTTTTAGAGACAACCAAGGTGGTTGCTATGATAGGAACATGGTTCTAGATGCAGATTGGGGTCGCAGAGGAGGCTTCAGAAATGGTCCTTATGTGCCACCACACAACCATGATAGGGGTACAGATAATTCCAGAATTGAAGAGATGTTTGACTTCTTGTTGAAGAAGGTTGTGATACAAGATGAAGCTGTAAGGGGCATGAAATTTGATATTTCAAGCATAAATCAGAAAATAGAGTGTCATTTTGTGGCTATTAAACAGCTTGAGCAATAATTTGGTCAAGTGTCAAATTGGGTGAATTAGCGTCAGAAGGGTACATTGCCTAGCAACACAGTGCAAAATCCTAAGAATGAGGCACAATGTATGGCGGTCACTACTAGAGGTGGCAAGAGCACTATTGATCCTCCTATGTCGGTTGATGAGGAAGATGTTCATGAGGAGATGGTTGTAACAGAGGATGTGGATAAAAGAGATGATTGTGGTAAGGATGGGTGAGTGAAGCAGCTAAAAGTTCCATAGAAGTTTAAGCCTGTCCCTACACCTCCTCCTCCTTTCTGTCAAAGAATCAAGAAGAGGGAGGAGGAAGGAAAGTTCAAGAACTTTCTCTGCATGTTTAAGCAACTATCTATCAACATCTCTCTCATTAAGGCTTTGTAAAAAATGTCGGTCCATGCAAATATATGAAGGACTTGATCACCAAGAAGCGCAGTGTGAGTCAAGAGCTTTCTCAAGAGCTTCAACATTGCAATGTTATTACTACTAATCCTTAACTCAGAAGCATGAAGATCCAAGTGATCACTATACTTTGCACTATAGGTGATGTGGAGTTAGCGAGGGCACTATGTGATTTAGGTGTTAATATCAATTTGATGCCCCTTATGGTCTACAAGAAGCTTGGATTGGGATTCCCTACTTCTACAAGCATGCGGTTGTTAATGGCAGATCAAACAATAAAGAAGCATGTGGGGATACTCTATGATATGTTGGTTAAAGTGGAAAAATTCATATTCCTTGTAGACTTTATAATTCTTAATTGCGAAGTTGATTTCAACATCCTAATCATCTTGGGGAGATCATTCCTAGCCATTGGGTAAGCTTTAGTGGATATGGAAACCAGTCAGGTCAGGTTCAGATTGAATGATAAAGAAGTTGTCTTCGGCATCCATCAGTCCATAAAGCATCCAGATGAGCTCAAGAGTGAAGTTTGGCAAATATGTGAAGTTTGAGCAACCAATTTTTCTAAGTCATGCTGCGACAATAAATCAAGCTCTACTTGGGAGGCAACCCAAGGTTTTTGATGTTACTGCATAGTCATAGGTTTATTTTCAATTTTTGGATTCATAGGTAGTTATTTCTGTTTGTTTTGATTGCAATTTTTGACATTAGGTTGGTTGCATATTGCGTAATTATGTATTTCATGGAGAATATGCAGGTATAAGACTAAGTCAATAAATTGGTTGAGAAAAACATCAGGTCAAGTTTCTACGACTGGGTCTACGAGTCATAGAGAAGTATATGACTCGTACCCCATCTTGTAAAAAAATCCATTAAGCAGGAAAATTGTGCACTCCATCCATGAGCCAACATTTTGATTTGTTCAAACTACGAGTCGTGAATGGGGTTCGTGGACCTCAGGTAAGTTTCTAAAATTTTGTCAAGTGTTGACGGTTCTAGAAAACCATGACTTATGAGTCATATATCCATCCATGACTCATAATCGAGGTGAAACAACCCTCAACATAGCTTAGAATGACCCTATGATGCATTTTTTTTGAATATCTAAAAATCTGTGCAGAATTTCGCAAATTTGACTATATACTTTTGTTCAGAGGGAAACATTGTGTAGGAAAGTGGGTACATATAAGATATATTTTGTCCATACCAAAAAATAATTTTTTCAGTGAAATTTCGCAAACCAGTAGCTGTGTGCGACCAGGATGCGACGCGAACCTGTCGCGGCCTAGTTCAAAAAGTCCAAAAAACCTTTTCTTTCACTTGGGGGTAGTTATGTAATAACCTAATGCCTATATATACGAAAATACCTTATTCTTCAGCCGTTTTAGTCCTAAAAGCTTGCCAAAAACTTCTTAAATTCCTCTCTAATCTTTACCGAATCCTCCATTCATTTTCAAGATTTTCAAGAAGTTTTATTGGAATTCAAGAAAACTACGTCAAGTCCTAACTCCTCCTCAAGTTTTTCTTCAAGAAACTCCAACTCTAACGTATGTGGGTTTGATTGTGGGAACCTTCCTTTCCATAAGTCCAACCATTTCTTCTCTCCTACTACATGAAGTTTATGAATATTTATGGTTATTGTATGAACTCTTGAATATGGTATTACTACTATATATTGTATTATAGTTTATTTTTGTGCATTATCATGAAGTAAAATATTATGTGGTATTTATGAGTTTATGGATTATTTTATGGGCATTTATGAACTCTTGTTTAAGATAATATTATTATGCATTGTACACATGTCCTCTATATGGGTTTTACAAGAAATGATATTTTATGATAAAATGTTGTTGGGGTTTGATATTATGATGGATTTTATGATATTAAGGTTATGTTCTCTATGAAGCTATGAAAAGCTATGAAGGGACATATGTATTTAGTCAGTTTTCATGATAGTCAAAATAAAGGGTTTTGCTTGAGCAGATGGATTTCATGCTCTCATATCCATATTTTGAAAGATGATGTATATTATTATGATGGGTTGATTAAGAATGATTTAACCTAATTATTTTCCCCTATAGGTTTTGAATTATGATTTTCTTTTTAAAATATGAGGGTTTAACTATAATGTTGGTAGGTTGATTTAAGTGACTTTAAAATGAATTATTTTTACTCATTCTTGTCTTATATTCTTAGATTGCATGATTTTGAGCATGTATCTATATACCCACCATTTTTTACTAAATTACATGAGAAGGACTCTTATGTTGATGAAAAACTATTGCATGATTTGCAAGAAAAGTGTTTTATTGATAAATATGAGCTCCCATGTATGTATTAAACTCATTAAAGTTTCTATGATTCACAAGTAATATGTTGAGCCCTTATTCTACATTTCTACCCTCTTTTGAGTGAATAATGCCTACATGAAGGGGGCAAGCCAATAATTATTTACCCTCATGTACACGTGAAGGGGTCAAGCATAATCACCAATTTACCCTCATTTGCAACTAAATCTCACTAGTAAAGGTCAAAATGTTACAAGTTTCTACCCTCACGTAAAATGTAATACCTACTAGAAGGGATCAAGTCCATGTATTATTTTCTACCCTCTAGTATAAGGTATATGCCCATGTAGGAACCAAGTATGTGAATGAGCTACTCATGCCATGTTACCATGTCTTTACAAGTTATTTATATTATGATTAACTTTATTGTTATTTCAAGCATTCCGTGGGATTTGGCTTAGCACCGATTGAGGCTTAAGGTGGGGATCGACTCAAGGAGTCCTTATATAAAGTCTTGCTCTCTAAACTATGTGCCACCATAGGATTATATTATTTCCCTAAATAGGCTTTTACCTAGTGGATCCATCTAGGACAAGTTCTCCACTTCATGGGGTCATGTATGACTTATCTTGGCAAATAGACCATACCTTTTCCGGTGGGGTGTCATGCATCGGGATTCCAACTAGTAGCTCGCTTGGTCATATATGTTGGTTAATATCTCCTCCCACATATGTATGTTATATTATACAAGTTGAATGTTTACATGCATGAGTTAATACAAGCATTGATCATACATGTCATATTGAGTTTATATCCATTGATTATGATTATGCATCTTGATTATTATGCTTATGTTCTTTGATGCATTGCACCCCATATACTTAGTATATTCTAAGTATTAACACATACTTTTTGCCTACATGATCTCACCATGTAGAGACCAGAGCTCCTATTCATCCTCCTTTTTGTGGCTAGATAATTTGTTCGAAGATTGTTATTGGTGAGTCCTCCACTTCGAGGACAACATCTGTTTACTTTCATGCTTTTATTTAGACTATTCCATTTTTGGATACTATCTTTGAAGGTGAGCCGGGGTGATGTCTTGGCCCCCTCTCCATCTGTAGTTAGAGTTGTTATTGGATACACGGGTTGTATATTATAAGCTCAACTGTTATTATATCTATGTGTTGTTAGAGTTTTCTTTTAGACCCTTATCCCTTTTGTGGTGAATGTTTGCTATGTTGACAAGTTGGAAGTCCTAGGTCCCTAAATGCCCCCATAGCATGAGTCATACTTATCCACCCTTAGATTTATTTGCTAGTTGATTCATGTATATCCTCTCCCCTATAACATTCCCATACCATGAGTCCAAAAGCCCCGTTCCTTAGAAATTATGTGATATGTTCTTATTTATCTTTTATTGCTTCTGCGAAACCAATTATGTGCTACACATGCTTAAGAGGCTTGTTTAGGGATCCCCTCGGGTTCCCATTTGCTGTGTCATGTCTAGTCCCTAGGCTTGGGTCATGACATGGGGTTTCATAGACCCAGGCCGTGTAATTTAATTAGTTGACCTGGTAAAAGTATAAAAGGAGAGGTCAAATAATTTTGACCCCTATTTGACCTAAATTTATCAAACCTAACCAAATTTTACCTTTCCCTCTAATTTCTGACCACCTGCACTTGATTTTCTGGAAAGATTTTTTGCTACCTTAGGGTTTGTGCTTATTCACCACCTCTCTTCTCTTCAAGTTAATCTCCACATATGGTAATTTCTCAGTTAATTTTAATCCTTAATTTGCCTTGTTCTTAATTGATTGGTTTGTTGATTATGATGAGTTTGGTATTTAGACATGTAATCCTTGATCGAATTTGAATTGTCATTATATAAAATAGGGTTGCCCTTGGTTTAATTGATCAGTTAAATCCAAAATTAGGTATTGTGGACTTATGATTGTTAATTATTGTGCCAATTGAATCATCCACCTTGTTTATTACTGAATGATGTTGAATGGTTTGTGCTTGACAAATTGATGGGTGTTAGCATGGGTACATGATCTTGTGTAAGTCCAATAGGAATAGTTCAGAACCATAGGTTTATTCACGTTTAATCAATTTCGATGGGATGATTTAAGTATATTTATGTAATGTATTTTAGAGACCATGCCTATAAGATTTTAAACAATAAATATCACGCTCATAGTAT
>JAABOM020074590.1:0-34905 GCA_011800125.2 Solanum clarkiae | reverse complement strand
ATCACAAGGCAATATTTTATGCAAGATGCAAATGGGACAATTTCTATAGACCTTTCTAGCAACAATAGATGCACCAACGAGAGTAGATACCTCATAAGACACACATAACAATTCGGGCTCAACAAGAAACTTTTTGGCAATAAGAGGGGTAACAAAAGAAAGAGTGACACCGGGATCTATCAACACATACACATCAAAGTCAAAGGAAATTTCAACATATCGGTAGCAACATCGGGTGCCTCATCCCGTCCTTGCCTTCTTTGATCAACATGACCACCTTGAACTTGACGACGACCCTTCTTGCTCTTGCTTCAATCATAAGGGCAATCAACACGCTTATCGCCAATTCTTCCACATCCTTAACATGAATTCGAATCCTTTAAGCATTTTCCATGATGATGCTTTTCACATTTTGGCCTTGGGTTACCCATTCCATCAATAGTAAGCCTCTTGTTTGGAGCACTAAAGGACCATTGGCCTTGTAATTCATGATCTTTTTGGGGATGCTCACCCTTAACACTCTGGGGATGAACCTCATACCGGGCCCTCTTACACTCACCACTTCTCCTTTTTTGAGCATATGGACAATCAACTATCCTGTGGTCCATCTTACCACACCCATAGCATACAACCGTGTCCCTCAAACATGTGTCATCATGTCCCTTCCTACGCCTTGGACATCTAGGACGAGTCACTCCATCATTGCTCTTGAGCTTGGAAAATGGATGCATACCTCCTATTCTAGCTCTCTTAGACCTTCCTTCTCCACTCTTACCGTTTGCTGTCTCAAGGGTACCCACTGATCGGTTGTGTTGGCCGTCACGACCTTAGCCAACACCCATAGAGCATTGCAAACCTATTCATTCGATAGATCATTGTCCTTAGTAGCCCGAGACATATTCTGAAATGCAACGGCTAGGAATTTGTAATAATCCCTAAAGGACCTAACTCTACCGCACAACATATATCGTGAAGAAGTGAAACATTTTCAAAAATGCCTCACAGCCTCTTACTCATGGTTGTGGCGTGCTTCACAACCATGAATAAGACTCTAACCAATGCGATTAGTTAGATATCGAGGTATATTAACAAGCTAGTGCTCTGATACTATGTTTTTCATGACCCAAGCCTAGGGCTTAGATGTGACACAATTAATGGGGAACCCGAAGAGACCTCAAATAAGCCTCTTAACATATCATTATACATCATTGGTCGCAGAAGCATTTAAACAATAATGAATGAATAGGAATAAGGGAAAAGAGACTAAGAGAAATCTTTCATATCCTAAAACGTCAAAAGAGTCAAAGAAAATTGAGCTTATAGCATCATTACATAACTTGTCCAAAAATACCTCTAAATATAGAACTTAGCGGAGGCCAAGACAAGCAACTAGACCCATCCACATAGTCAAAAGCATACAAGAAAAGAAAGAGAGTCTTTATACATATCATAAGATCAGAAACATTATCCCCGAAATTGAGGACTCACCAACTTTCTTTGTAACGATAGTACTAGCCACTGGGAGGATTAAGATGATCTTGAGAAGCTCTGGTTCCTACATGATAACATCATGTAGGTATAGAGTATGTGTTACTATGTTTGAATGTACTAAGTATGTAGCATGCAAATGCAATTAGAGATAGGCATCATAGGCAAAATGCAACATCATAAGCAATGGATAGCATAATAAAAATATGGAATGTATGAGTAATTCTTGAAGTAAAACATGCTTATATAGAACATATTACATCTAAAGAAAGAGATCATCATCATAGACCAAGGAAGCTTAGTACTTAGAATCTAAGGTAGACCACCCCTTTTGAAGTGATTGAGGAACCAATCCCTCAATTGGTTGATGGCTTACCACCCCTATCCGAGGTGATTGAGGGATCAATCCTTCAATTGGTTGATGGGCATAACTACTCTCCACCAGAATTTATTGAGTTATCAACCCCTCAATTGATTGATGGCTTCCCACCCCCATTCGGGGCAATTGAGGTATCAACCCCTCATTTGGTTGACGAACATGACCACCCTACATCGAAAGTGATTGAGGTATCAACCCCTCAATTGGTTGATGGCTTACTATCCTCATTCGAGGCGAATGCGGTATCAACCCCTTAAATGGTTATGGTCAATTCACAACACTATAGAAACATATCATGAAATTATCACATAAATACCATCTTTTCATCATCATAAAGTCACGGAACTCATATGCAAAGTATTGGGCCTTTAACAACTCAAGATACATCAACTAGATATTTTATAAAACACTTAGTGGGTATGCAATGATAGTATAAAACCATGCAATTCAAGGGTGAAATCATGCAAGTAAACTTGAAGTAAATCAACCCACCAATACTAGGTAATACCATCATGTAACATACATCAAAACCCTTCATCAAATCTCAAGATAGTTACAAGATTCATTGCTCACAGCATGCTCCAACAGTCACACTTTTATGAAACTCCAACATAGTTCATAGTCAAACTCATAATAAGTAAGACCCATAAGTAATTCAACTTAGAAACATGAAATTTATGTAAAAAGGAAGATTGGGCACTATGGGTGAAAGGACACAATGGTTGAAACCCACATACGTTTGCTTTGGAGAATTCGTTAATAAAGATTGTAATGGAGACTTGAATATTGAGTGAAATCCTTAAGATCCAGAATTAGTTTTGGCACTTGAATTTTGAGTGAAATACTTGTTTAAATATTTTAGAGAATATTGGGGAAAGTCTTGTATGATATGGTGTTGAAATATCGCTAAGTATAGGTAATTTTCACACATGGGAAGGCTTAGTCACAAAAATCCAAAGCCCTGGACCTATATTAGAAAACTAGTAACAAAATAAACTACTCTGCTACAGGTACGCATCACGGAGTAACCATGGACTGCTATTAGAATTGCTAAATTGGCAAAATTTGCTTTTTTCTATGAGTCCTCTAAAATTCTGGTTATACCTACCTCCCACTTAATTTTTCCCCCTGAACAAGAATATGAAGTTGAATTTTCGATATCATGTACAGATTTTGAGATACACGGAAATTATGAATTTGGGAACTTCCGAGGCACATTCTCAGGCATTTTTTGAGGTCATTTCAACCTACGCCAAAAAACTTGAGGGGGAGAAGATTAAGCAGAATAAGAGTGGGAGTCCAAGAGGACTCGATTTGATGGTGACTTTCAAGGTGCTAAGTGTAGCCCATTCCGACAAGGCCATAAATTTCAAGGTGTCCTCTAATGCTCCAAAAAAGGTTTTGCTAATGATGGGGTACGTAACCCAAGGTTTCGAGGTGGAAATGTTGGGGAAAGTTTTCTAAGATACTAAGATGTATGAAATCATCATGGCAAATGCTTGAGGGATTCGAATTCTTGTTATGGGTATGGGAGAATAGGCCACAAGCTTGTTGATTGCCTTTATGCTCAAAACAAGGGCATGGATGGTCGTCCTCAAGGACAAGGTATTCATATTGATCAAAGGGTTCAAAATGACTAACAAGAGAGCGCTCCACATCACAATCAATTTTATGCTCTTCAAGGAAGGAAAGGAGTGGATGAGGTGCTCGATGGTGCTACCGGTTTGATAAAGGGTTTTTGATTATGATGTGTATGCTTTATTAGATCGGGGTGCCACTTTTTCTTTCATTACTCATTTTGTTGCTACTAAGCCTTATGTGTGCTCAGAATTGTTGTGTGAATCCTATGAGGTGTTTGCCCTCGTTAGTGAGTCTATTATAGCTAGAAAAGTCTATAGGGGTTGTCCCGTGTCTATATTGCGTAAAGTCTTGCCTTGTGGTTTTGTTGAACTTGCCATGGTGGATTTTGAAATTATCTTTGGGATGGATTGGTTACATGTATATCATGCATCCATTTATTATACAACCCGTAAAGTTGGGTTCCAATTTCCTAATGAGCCCATCTTTGAGTAGGAAGGTCATTATTTGGTGGTTAAGGGTAGGTTTATCTCTTGTCTTAAAGCTCGGAAATTGATTTCTAAAGGGTGGCATCTACCATCTTGTAAGGATTAGGAATGTTGAGTCTAAAGTCCTTCATATTGAGTCTATCTGGTGGTTAATGGGTTTATTGATTTCTTTCTTGATGAGCTTCCCGGTGCTCCTCCTATAAGAGAAATAGACTTTGGTATAGACCTCCTCCCCGATACATAACCCATTTTTGATCCCCCTTACAGTATGGCCCTGGAAGAGTTGAAAGACCAATTGAAGGATTTGTTGGAGAAGGATTTTATAAGGCCTAGCAATTCACCTTGAGGTGCACTAGTATTGTTTATAAGAAAGAAAGATGGCTCACTTAGAATATGCATCGACTACCAGCAACTCAATAAGGTCACTATAAAGAACAAGTATCCTCTACCAAGGATAGATGATGTATTTGATCAACTACAAGGGGCTAGTCATTTTTCTAAGATTGATCTTTGGTCCAGATCCCACCAAGTGAGGGTGAAGGAGTGTGATATTTCTAAAATAGCTTTTCGGACTAGGTATGGGCATTTTGAATTTTTCCGATGTCATTTCGGTTAACTAATGCACCAACAGTATTTATGGATCTCGTGAATAAGGTCTTTAAACCCTACCTTGATATGTTTATGATAGTCTTCATAGATGACATATTGATTTATTCCCTAACTGAAGAAGTGCATGTGAATTATTTGGGGGTGGTGTTGCAAATTTTGCGGGATGAGAAGTTGTTTTCTAAATTTGTTGAACGTGAATTTTGGTTGAAAAAGGTTGCATTCCTTGGGCATATGGTGTCGGGTGATGGAATTAAAGTAGACCCTAAGAAGACGAAAGTGATAAGGAGTTGGCCTAGGCCCTTGACTCTAACAGATATTAGCAGTTTCTTGGGCTTAGCAGGGTACTACCGGAGATTTATGAATGGTTTCTCTTCAATTGCTTCTCCCATGACAAATTTGACACAAAAGAAGGAAAAACTTGTTTGGACCGATGAATGTGAAAGGAGTTTTCAAACTTTGAAAGACAAGCTTATCTCCGCCCCTATATTGGCCTTATTGGAAGGTTTAGAAGGTTTGTGGTTTATTGTGATGCCTTAAGAATTGGTTTGGCATGTATTTTGATGCAAAATGGCAAAGTTTAGCATATGCTTCTTAGCAATTAAAGGTGCATGAGTGTAATTATCCCACCCATGATCTTGAATTAACACCCATGGTGTTTGCTTAGATAATAAGGCATCATTATTTTTGTGGGATTCATGTAGATGTATTTATCGACCACAAGAGTCTCCAATATGTGTTCACACAAAGGGATCTTAATTTGAGAAAAAGAAGGTGGTTAAAGCTCCTTAAGGAATATGACATGAGTGCGTCCTATTATCCCGGCAAAGCTAATGTTGTGGTCGATACACTAAGCAGAGTGTCCATAGAAAGAATAGCTCACATTGATGATGACAATAAGGAGGCGATTAGAGAAGTTCACCAGTGGGGTTTGGTTGAATGAAATTAAAAATGGAGATATGGTGGTTGTTGATGGTTCCATATCTTCTTTGATTGAAAAGGTCAAAGTCCAAACAAGACCTTGACCCCGCCTTGCTAGAATTGAAGGCTTTGGTGAAGGATGGTAAAGTGGAGGTTTTCTCCCAAAGGGAAGATGGTGTCCTTAGGTACCAAGGTAAAATGTGTGTGCCTAATGTTGATGACTTGAGGAGTTGATTTTGGAAGAGACACATAATTCGTCTTACTCAATTCACCGCGATTCCACAAAAATGTATATAGATTTGAGGGAGATTATTGGTGGGATGGTATGAAGCGGGATATTGCTAAGTTTGTAACCAGTTGTCACAATTGTCAACAAGTAAAAGTTGAACATCAAAGGCCGGGTGACCTAGCCCAACGCATAGAAATTCCTAATTTAAAGTGGGAAGAGATCAACATGGATCTTGTGGTTGGTTTGCCAAATATAGGAAGCACTTTGACTCTATTTGGGTTATTGTTGATAGGAAGACAAAGTCTGCTCACTTTCTACTAGTTAAAATAACTTATGGTGCCGAAGATTATGCCAAGCTGTATATTCATGAGTTGGTTAGCTTATATGGGTTACCATTGTCTATCATCTTGGATCGTGGTTCTCAATTTACTTCTCATTTTTGGAGATCCTACCAAAAGGGTCTTGGTACCAAGATCAAGCTTAGCACGGCTTTTCATCCTCAAATGGATGATCAAGACGAAAGGACAATTCAAACTCTTGAAGATATGTTTAGGGCTTGTGTTTTGGAGTTTAAAGGTAGTTGGGATGAACATCTTCTACTTTGCTTACAACAATAACTACTACTCTAGTATTGGCATGGCTCCCTATGAAGTTTTATATGGTAGGGAATTGTAGATCCCCAGTTGGGTGATTTGATGTGGGGGAAATGGCTTTTTAGGCCTGGATTTTGTTATTGAAGCTTTGGAGAAGGTGAACTTGATAAGGGATAGTTTGAAGACAGCTCAAAGTAGGCAAAAGTCCTACTCTAATGTGATAAGAAGAGACCTTGAGTTTAATGCTGATGATTTGGTATACTAGAAGGTCTTACCGATGAAGGATGTGGTCTGCTGTGGAAAAGGAAATTGAACCCAAGGTTTGTGGGACCCTGTAGAATCTTGAGGAGAATTAGTAAGGCTGCTTATGAATTGGAGTTGCCCACGAATATGAGTATGGTTCATTTGGTCTTCCATATGCCTATGTTGAGGAAATGTGTAGTTTACCCAAGTGCTATAGTGCCCTTAGAGGTTGTAGGTGTTGTGGAGGATATCTTGACCTTGAGGAGATCCTGATGGAAATATCAGATAGGCAAGTTAAAAGGTTAAGAAATAGACATGTGGCATCCGGGAAAGTCTTTTGGAGAAATCATCAAGTTCAAAGTGCCACTTGGGAAGCCAAAGTAGACATGAAAAGTGATAGCCGTACCTCTTTCACTTTATTCAAGATGAAGGTAACAATTTAAGTCCTAGCCATGATTTCAAGTCTCAAGTTTCAGCCCTCGTGTCATTTTTGCATGCTTACATGTTCATGGTGACAATTTTTGATGATTTAGAGGCATATATGTGAAACTTTTTAAGAATGATGTTTAAGTGCATCTGTTACATTAATGTCAGGCTAGAAATTTCATGATTGCTTCCCTTACATACATTTCTTTGACATTTGGGGATGAATGTTCCCGAAGGGGAGATATTGTAACACCCTCATGTGTTTTGGAATGCCCTATAAGTGTATTTCTTGAATATCTCAAAATCTGTGCATGATTTTGAATATCTGACTTCATATTCTTGTTCAAGGGGTAAAATTGTGTGGTAGAAGGATGGCCCTTGATTTTTAGAAGCCTCGTAGCGAAAAATAATTTTCACAATGGGGAGCCGAAATAGTGGCTATCCACGACAGAGCCGCATCGCTACCTGGGCATGGCTCAGTGTAATTTCTTCCTTATTTTTCCTACTTCATTCAAGGGTATTTGGACAATAACCCAATGCCTATTTAAACGTAAAAATCCCCTTCCTTATCCATTTTTCAACTCTGAAACCCTCAAAACCCTCTCAAATTCTCTCAAGAACCTCCACCAATTCCCCATTCAATTTCAATAATCTCAAGATCGAGCACGTTTTGGATTTCAAGAACCCAAGTCACGCTTCACGTTTTTCTCAAGTTTTCTTTAAGGAAATCTCAAGTTTAGGTACGTGGGTTTCATTCATGGGATCCTTCCACCCATGAAGCCAAACCTCCCCATTTAATCAAATTTCATGATTTTAATGTTGAATACATTATGGGTAAACTTTATTATGCATTATAAACTTGATTTGAGTTTGGATTTTTCAAATATTTATTATACAAGCATGCATATCTATTAAAGGCTTATTCCATGAGTTGATTCTTATATATTGAGGTTATGTATGATGTGAACTATGTTGACCATGAAAAAAAAATGTGAATTTTTGAGGTGAATTTCATGAACTCCAACTCATAAGCTACCTTGTCAATCCTCCTCATTACCATATAAGGACCCATATACCTTAGGCTTAAATTACCCTTCTTACCTAAACGAACCACACCCTTCATGGGTGAAACCTTCAACTAGACCCAATCACCAACTTTAAACTCTAGGTCTTTCCTCCTCACATCAGCATAGGATTTTTGATGACTTTCGGTTGTTCTCAACATTTCTCTAATCATCCTTACCTTCTCAAGAGCCTCCATAACCAGATCTGGACCCATCAAAGCCACCTCTCCTACCTTAAACCACCCAATTGGTGATCTACAACGCCTACTATAGAGGGCCTCAAAAGGAGCCATACCAATGCAAGAATGATAGCTATTATTATAAGCAAACTCAACCAATGGAAGATGATCATCCCAACTACCTTTAAACTCCAACACACATACTCTAAGCATGTCCTTAAGAGTTTGGACAGTTCTTTTGTCTTGGCCATCCGTTTGAGGGTGAGAGGTCATACTATGCTTTAACTTGCTTCCAAGACCACTTTAGAAGGACCTCCAAAAGTGTAGAGTGAATTGAGCACCACGATCTGATATAATAGACAACGACAGCCCATAAAATCTCACCAACTCATGAATGTACAATTTAGCATAGTCTTCGGCCGCATAAGTTGTCTTAATCGATAGGAAATGAGCCAACTTAGTCTTCCTATCAACCACAACCTAAATAGAATAAAAACACTTTCTAGTCTTTGGCAATCTAACCACGAAATCCATATTAATCTCTTCCCACTTCCATGTAGAAATCTCGATGTCTTGTGCTAGGCCACCTAGCCTTTAGTGCTCGACTTTGACTTGTTGGCAACTATGACAACCGAATAAAAATTTGGCAATATCCCTCTTCATGCCTCCCCACCAATACACATCCCTCAAATCTCTATACATTTTGGTAGAACCGGGGTGAATAGAATAGCAAGAATTATGGGCCTCATCAAGGATGTTCTCTCTCAAGCCATTAACACAAGATACACCTAACCTACCTTGGTACCTAGGGAACTATCTCCCCCTATGAGAAAACCTCCACCTTACCCCCTTTACCAATGCCTTCAATTTCAAACAAAATGGGGTCAAGGTCTTGCTTAGCTTTCACCTCCTCAACCAATGAAGATTTTGAGCCATCAATAACCACAAAGCCACCATTATCAACCTCTTCCAACCTAACTCCCAATCTATCCAACCGATGGACCTCTGTAGCCACCTCTATACCACCACTATCAACATAGGCTAGGCTATCCATAGACACCCTACTGAAAGCATCGACCACCACATTAGCCTTACCGGGATGATAATGCACACTCATGTCATAATCTTTAAGAAGTTCTAACCACCTTTTTTGCCTAAAATTATGATCTTTTTATGTGAACACATATTGGAGGGTCTTATGATAGGTGAACACCTCAACATGCACCCCATACAAATGATGATACCAAATCTTTATTGGAAATACCACGGTGGCTAGTTCAAGATCATGAGTAGGATAATACTTTTCATGCACTTTGAGTTGCCTAGAAGCATAGGCTATCACCTTACCTTTTTACATTAGAACACAACCCAAAAATCCTCTAGAAGCATCACAATACACAATTAATCCTTCTAATCCTTCCGATAATGACAAAATAGGAGCGGACACAAGCTTATCCTTCAATTTCGAAAACTCTTTTCATACTCATTGGACCACAAAAATTTTGGCTTTCTTTTGGGTCAACTTGGTCATGGGAGAAGCAATAGAATAAAACCCATTCACAAACCTCTGGTAGTAACCCGCTAAGCCCAAGAAGCTCCTAATATCCGATGGGGTCAACGGTCTAGTCCGATTTCTAATTACTTCTGTCTCTTTCAGATCCACCTTAATACCATTCCCCAAAACGACATGACCTAGAAAGGCAACCACCTTCAACCAAAATTCACACTTCTTATACTAGCATACAACTTCTCTTCCCTCAACCTTTCAAGCACTACCCTAAAATGACCCATATGCTCCTCCTCACTATATGAATAGATCAAAATATCATCAATGAAGACCATAAGAAATAAAACAATGTAGGGTTTAAAGACCCTATTCATAAGATCCATGAAGATGGTTAGTGCATTTGTCAACCCAAAGGACATCACAACAAATTCATAATGTCTATACCTAGTCCAGAAGGTCGTCTTAGGAATATCACACTCCCTCACCTTCACTTGATGATACCCGGACAGAAGATCAATCCTAGAGAAATAACTAGTCCCTTTTAATTGGTCAAACAAATAATCGATTCTTGGAAGAGGATACTTATTCTTTATGGTGACCCTATTGAGTTGCTGATAGTCAATACACATTCTAAGAGACCCATCTTTCTTCTTCAAAAACAACACTGGTGCACCCCAAGGTGATAGGCTAAGCCTAATGATACCCTTCTACAACAAATCCATCAATTTCTCCTTCAACTCCTTTAACTCCGTCGGGGCCATATGGTAAGGGGGAATAGAAATGGGTTGAGTATCGTGAAGGAGGTCTATACCAAAATTTATTTTCATTTCGACAGGAACACTGGGAAGGTCATTTGGAAAGACATCAAGGAACACATTTACAATCGGAACAGACTCTATAGGAAGGACCTTGGACTCCACATCCCTTACCCTCACAAGATGATAGAGACATCCCTTAGAGATCAACTTACGAGCTTTAATACAAGAGATGAACCCATCCTTGACCACCACATCACGACTCTCCCACTCAAGAACGACTTCATTTGGGGATTGGAATATGACCATATGTGTTCTATAATCAATAGATACATAGTTTGCATTCAACCAATCCATCTTATATATGCCATCAAAATCCACCATTTCCAACTTGACAAGATCACAAGTTAATTTCATACGCAAAACGCAAACAAAACAATTTCTATAAAACTTTCTGGCAATATTATATGCAGTAATAGGAGTAGATGCCTCAGAAGACTCACACAACAATTGAGGCTCAACAGGAAACTTTTCTGCAACAAAAGGGGTAATGAAAGCAAGAGTGCCACTTGGATCAATCAAAGCATACACATCAAAATCAAAGACTTTTAACATACCGGCGATGACATTGGTAACCTCTTCAACACCTTGCCTCCCTTTGAGTGCATAGAATCAATTGTGCTATGGGGCACCTCTTTGTTGGCCACCTCTCCCCAAAGGAACCGAATTTGTACCTTGTGGACAAACCTCCTTACCGTTGTTGCAGTTATGAGAGCAATCAATCTTTTTGTGACCCACTTCCCCACATACATAACATGCATTAGTATCTCTCAAGCATGGGTCTCTATGACCCCTACAATACCTTGGGCCCTTGGGAAGTCATTGGAAACCCCCCCCCCAGAAGCATGAGAAGACTCTTGGCCTTGATGGAACCAGCTACCCTTTCGACATTGGAACTTTCCCTCAAAACAGGCGCTCTAAGCCTCATTACTCCTCCTTTTCCTCAACGTTTCTTCCTCCATTTGTTTGGTATAGGCCATCAAATAGGACAAATCCATGTCATCAATCAACATAGCGGACCGACATTCCTCACTCACTAAATCAGATATACCCTTCACAAATTTGTTCATTCTAGACCTTGGGTACTAAGTGGGGAGAATATTTAGAGAGTTGATTGACTTGAGGGAATACTCCCTCACACTTATAGACCCTTGTTTCAAATTCATACACTCCACCATTTTAGCCTCCCTAATCTCAAGAGGGAAGAACCGATTAAGAAAAGCCGCCTTGAACTCCTCCAAAAGCACCAAATTATTGATTCCCTTCTCCTCCTTCCATTGATTAAACCATATTTGTGCTACCCTTAGAGTTGGTAGGATGCCAACTCCACTTTTTCTTCCAATCTAACACCCATGATAGACAATACCTTGTAGACCTCACTAATAAACTCCTGACGATCCTCATCTACCTTAGACCCATAAAATTTTGGTGGGTTCATCCTCATAAAATCCCTCACCCGAGATGCCAGTGTAGGAGCATGAGGGGCTTGCGCCCCTTGGTAGGCTTGATTAGCCACAACTTGTGCTAGCAAAGTGAGAGCATCCCATAGTTCACTGTGAGCCAGTTGTTACTCGGGAGTGCAGCCTCGTCTTCCTCTGCTATTAGGTATGATCTAGCATAGAAAATAACTATCGTTAGGGGGAAACCTTATCTATCTTCTATAGCGTGACATAGATCAAGAAGAAGGGAAACATTTCCTAAAACGTTTCACAGCCCCTTGCTCATAGTTGTGGTGCACAATACAACCATGAACAAGGCTCTAATCCACGTTATGTCTTGGATGTCGAGGACCTAGAAACCTAGTGCTCTAGAACGAAGTTTGTCATGACCCAAGCCTATGTCCTAGATGTGACACAGCGAATGAGAAACCCGAAGTAACCCAAAACAAGCCTCTTAACATATCATTACACATAATTGGTCACGGAAGCAATGAAACAATATAATTAGATCAGAAATAAGTAAAAAAGGAGTCTTTCATAGCATAAACATCAAACAAGAGATTCATAGCTCAGTACATAACATGTCCAACAACACCTCTAAAAGTTAGATAGGAGCGGGGGCCAAGACAAGAAACCAACTAACACTCATATTCAATACATACATAAAAGCAAAATAGTCTTAGTACTTAGCATGAGATCATAGATATTGTCCCCAGAATGGAGGGCTCACCAACTAGCTTGAGAAAATCGTACTAGCCATGTGGGGGAAAATGTTCAAGTGGGGCTCCGGTCCCTACATGGTGACATCATGTAGGCATAGAGTATGTGTTAGTACATTTGAAAATGCATGGAAGATTCTTGAAGTCAATCATGCTTACATAGAACATAATTGATGTGCAACAAGAGACCATCATTATAGAATTCACAGTCCATTAAGGCACCAACCATTCAATTAGTTAGTGGATCATCTCACCCTACCAACTATGGTAACTGAGGTACAAACCCCTCAATTGGTTATAAAGGTACAAACCCTTCGACATGGTTGATGGATCATCTCACCCTACCACCCATGAAGGTTGAGATAAAATCCCTTCAATTGGTTTCCAAGGTACAAACCCCTTGACATGGTTAGTGGATCATATTACCCTACCACCTATGGTGATTGAGTAACAAACCCCTCAACCTGGTTATCAAGGTACAAACCCCTTGACTGGTTGTTGAATCTCTTTACTACCCATGGTGATTGAGATGCTAATCCCTCAATCCGATTATCAAGGTACAAACCTCTTGATTGGTTACCTGGCTTCACAACCCCCCGAGTGGGGCATGCTAAATCCCAATATGATATAGGAGAATACCATATACATACATTCCTTTCATTATCATGAAGTCACTCAACTTATGAGACATGCATTGGACCTTCAATTCCTCAAGAAATCTTATTCGGACATTTTATCAAACACTTGGCGAGTGTGTGGTGCTAGTGTAAAACCATGCAATTTAGGGATGAAATCATGTAATAAAATTTAATGTAAAATAATCCATCAATACTTGGTAACACCCTCAAGAAGTATGCATCAAAACCCTTCATCAAATCCCACAATGGATCTTAGATTCGTAGCTCAAAACATGCTAAAATAGTCACATTTTCATGAAATCCTAACATAGTTCATAGTCAAATTTATAATAAGGAAGACCCATAAGTAAATCAACTTAGAATTATTTAATTTAGGTAAAAATGAACCTTGGGCATCATAGATGAAAGGACCTAAGGGTTGAAACCCACACACCTAGCTTAGTTTTGGAAAATTTCATAATGTAGGTTTGAATGGAGACTAGAAGTTTGGATGAATTCCTTGAGGTTCGAAAGAGATTTAGACACTTGAATTTTGAGAGATATATTACTCTAAGTGTTTGACAGTGTTTTGGGGAATGTCTTGGATGATATAAAGGTGAAATATAGAAGTATAGGTATTTTACTCGTGGTAAGGCTTAGGCCCAAGGACCAAAAGCCTTGGTCTGAGATAAAAAAAATTACTAGCATTAAAATATGTAGGCCCACGTCTGGTCCGCAATGCAAACCTATAGCAGAGGCAATTTTTACACTGGTCTGCAACGGCTACATGTTGCGGTACAATCGCGGATCGCCACTATTATTAGCAAACTTGGAAAAATCAAATTTTTCTAGGTTGCTCTAAAATTGGACTTAGACCCATCTCCAACTCAATTTTTCACCTAGATCAAGAACATGAAGTCGAATTTAAATATCACGTACAAATATTGACGTATATGGAAATTACGATTCTGGGCACTTTCAAGGCACATTTTCAGGCCCTTTTTGGGATCGTTTCATGCATGTTCGCAGGATAATAGAGCTTCAACAAATAGTTCATGTGATGCCAGTGTGGGTCTAGAGCAAGCTGAAATTAATGAAGAAATAATTAGCAGCTTACTCATATTTGCACACATATGAGGTAATGATGAAGTAGAGCCAAGGGAGAGTGAATACAGTGATTCGTCAACCTCATATTCACCCATATACGAGCATCCATACAATGATGAGAACACATGTTTTGTTGCTTGTTAGACGGGAGGTTTCTAAACTAACACCCACGGGTCCAATCAAGACTATTGGTGCGAAGGACAAGGAAACCAATGTCGGAACTTTGGTTGAGATAGAGCTTACAGGGACAATTGTGGAGGTTACTATGATAGGAAAAGGGGCCTAGATGCTGATTGGAGTTGCATAGAGGGCTTCAGAAATGGTCCTTATGTGCCACTATACAACCGCGATGCAAGTGGAAGATGTCCCAGAATTGAGAAGATATATGATCGCTTGTTGAAGAAGGATGAACAAAGGATGAAACTCTAAGGGGCATGAAATTGAAGATTTCAAGTATTAATAAGAAAATAGAGTCTCACTTTACAGTATTATCAAATAGCTGGAACAACAGTTTGGTTCAGTGTTAGCTCAACTCAATCAGTGTTAGAGGGGTACACTACCTAGCAACATAGTGCAAAATCCTAAAAATTAAGGGTTGTGTATGGTGGTTACTTCTTAGAGTGGAAAGAGAACCATTGATTCTCCTATGCTGGTTGATGAACAATATTTTCAAGAGGAGATGGTTACTGTAAAGGATACAGAATAAGGAGATGATCATGGAAAGGATAGGGTGAGTGAAGCTGTTGGTGCTCCACAGAGGTTGAAACCCATTCCTAGGCCTCCTCCTTCCTTCCCTTGGAGAATCAAAAATGGGAGGTGGAAGGCAAATTCCAATATTTTTTCTCCATGCTAAAGTAGCTCTCCATTAACATCCCTCTCATTGATGCATTAGAGAAAATACAAGGGTATTCTAAGTACACAAAGTACTTAGACACTAAAAAGTATACTATGAGTCAGGACCTCTCTCAAGAGCTTCAACATTACACTGTTATTAACGTGAGGTACTTGGTTTAGAACAGAGAAGATCCAGGTGCTTTCACCATACCCTTCACCATTGGAGATGTGGAATTCGTAAGGGCATTAAGTGATCTAAGTGCCAGCTTTAATCAGACGCCCCTTACGGTCTACAAAGAGCTTAGATTAGGAGACCCTACCCCAACTGTCATATGATTATTGATGGCGGATTGCACAGTGAAGAAGCCTGTGGGGATACTATATGATGTGTTAGTAAAAGTTGACAAATTCATATTCCATGCAGACTTTGTGAACCTAGATTGTGAAACTGACTTTGATGTCCCACTCATCTTAGGGAGACCATTCCTAGCCAATGGATGAGCCCTAGTGAATATGGAAACTGGTCAACTCAGGTTTAGTTTAAATAATGAAGTAGGCGTCTTCAATATCTGTCAGTCCATGAAGCATCCAAATAAGTTGATGAGTGAAGTCTGGCCAATTGGTGAAGCCTGAGTAACTAATTTGTCTATGTCATGCCACGATAGTAAATCAGGCACTCTACATAGGAGGTAACCCAAAAGTTTTTAATGTAATAGTATAGTTATAGGTTTATTTTTAGTGTTTCGATTCATAGGTAGTTTATTTTCTTGTGTTTGGATTTTAATTTTGGACATCGGGCTGGTTGCACATAGGGTAATGATATATTTTGTGAAGAGTATGTAGGTACAAGACTAAGTCAATTAGTTTGATTGAGAATAGCATCAAGTTGAGTCTCAACGATTGGGTTTACAGGCCGTAAAACATGTTACGACTCGTACCCCAGCTCGTAGTGATTTTCAACAAGCAGAAGAATATGTACTCCAGTCAATGAGTGAAATTTATGATTCATAGATCAAACCACGAGTCATGAATGGGCCTCGTGGACCCTATGTAAGTCTTCTAAAAATTTGCTAAGTGTTGTGGTCTCTACACCCAATTCTGCGAGCCGTAAATTACTTTATGACTCGTAGACTGGTCCATGAAACCTGGTCCTAAAAACTAGGGGTTTGGATGTTCTAAAAAATGATGATTTATGAACTGTAAAACCCTCTACGGCCAGTAATTAGGTTTTCATAGAGTTCAGGCCCATTAACCTTTTGTTGACCCGATCAATATATAAATAGAGGGGTCAAATTATTTTGACCCTATTCTTACCTGAAAATACTAAATCGACCCGACTGAACCCTACTCTTAGTTTTTCAATCACTACTAAACATCATGCACTCCTTTTTCGTTAAGAATTCTGATAGCCTAGGGTTTCGTAACTACTCACTTCCTTTATCTTCATCGATTTAATCTAAAATCTTAGTTAGTTTTTGATAAAACCTTAATTTGACCTGTTTGAATGATTGATTTGAAAATTTCGTGAGGTATCTTGTTTATACACAAAATCAATGTTTGAATTTAAATTGTGAATATTGAAATTAGGTTGCCCATATTTGAATTGTTGATTAAGTCCAGAATTTGGCACTTTGGTCTTGTGTATATGTCTTGGATAGTTGCTTGTGCAAATCGAGTCACTAACCATATGTAATTTAATGATTGTGTTTGTGAATTGGTAGGTGAAGATATAGGTGCATGATCCTTTTGAAATCAACCATAGGTGGTTGGAATAAAATGATAAACCATAATCACTTTTGATGGGGTGTATGAATGTAGGACATGCTGGGGGAAATTGTTGTGGTGTGAAAATCATGTGGGTCCATGTGTTTTGCTTCGATGCTGGTAATATTATTGGTTGAATATTCTTTTGGGGTCCGTGTGATGGACTTAGAAACTTAGGTGACTGAGTTTTCTATTTCACGAGTGGCTTTTACGACCCCTAGAGCAATCCACGAGTCATAATTTCCCCTCGTACAATATTCCAGAAACTTGATGTTTTTGAGTGTCTATCATACAAGACCTTCTACTTCGTAGATCACTTCACAGCTCATAGATAGGTCTCGTAGATCCCTGCTTGTTATTAATTACTCACTTAGAATCTCTATGACTGAGTCTATGACTTGTAAACCCGTTTACGAGTCATACCTTGTCTTATAGACTTTTCTAGTAACAAAGATATTTGAACCACTGATTTACGAAGGTTCTTTATGATTCATAGGATCTACTACGACTGATAAAAGTGCTTTTGTGGAACCCTCTTTCAACCCTTCTCTACCTCTATGAGGTAGTTGTAAGGGTTGCGTACATTCTACCCTCCCAGACCCCACTTGTGGGGTTCCATTAGGTATGTTCTTATTGTTTTAATTCTAATTTGTTAGGGCTAACCAGGGTACATATATGTTTATGTTTCAGGTACTATGGCTCTAAAAGACAAACACGATAAGTTATAAGCCATGCAGAGGAGGCTCAGGGATGAGCCTTTAGATGATGAGCATGCCATTTAGCTGACTGGCTTACTAGAAGTGCTAGTTGTCACCCCGAATCTAGAGGTGGATAGACCACGTACAAGAGTCACTGCCAGTGCTAGGCGTACTTAGACTCTTATTGCTCCCACTTCCTAGTTTGAGGAGGGTGGTAGCGATAAGAGCGATTTACCATAGATAACTCTATCAATAGAGGAATCCTGTTCTGAGGGAGGCTCTGAGGATAGATCAGAGGCAGAATCCTCTATCGCTCATGGATCATCATCATCTACACTAGATACTCTCACTAGTTGGTGGTGCATTAAGGGCATTCCACTGATATATATGGAAGGAATATAGCCAAGAGAGATGGGAAAGCCAGAGCACTCTATTTATGAGGAGCCCAGAATCATCGTCAATAGACTCGACTATGTTCTCGGCCTCCAGGACACGATGATTAGATATGGTCTTGAGTGGTTAACCAGATCTCTTAGATTATACTCCCCGGCCATTGTGAGCGAATTTTATGCCTCATATGCAGCCACCATCCAGCTCACTTTTCCCAAGGGGAAGAAGCCCCTCGCTTAGCTCAAATTGACTAAGACGAGAGCGAGGGGCCAGTGGGTAGATATATCAGAGGCCACCATCCACCGTATTATTTGGTCTTGAGTTTCGTTCCCCCTTATCCACCATAGAGATTGACAATAGGATGGCGGAGACGAAGGATCTAATCTTGATGAAAGATCTAGAGAGGCAAGCCATTTTGGTGAGATGGGTGGCTACGTACATTGTTGAGCAGGGTTCCAAACGTGCCTGGGTTGCCACTCGCTCGGAGACTATCGTCAAGGCTTTGTTCAGTTTCTCCACCAAGATTTTGTGGGAAGTTATTTTTTCACACATCTGGCGAACACTTGTTGATAATACTCTGATGTTGTTGTGTACAATTTTGGTTGCCAATATCTTAGCTGGCTATGAGATTGACTGGACTGCCTCATTGCTAAGCAGATTCATGAGGCCACACTGAAAAGGAACCTTTCATCCCATTCCCGTACTTGATATACAGGCTCTTTCTAGGGTCGAGAGTGGAGATACTACATCAGCTGGACCAGATGATTGAGGCCCATTGTACATTGGATCCCAGCCTGATCAAGGCAGAAGAGAACCCAGTAGCACTCCAACGAGCATAGCCTCCCCCTAAGCCTAAGATATTCGCCCCAGTGCCACCACCTGAGGGTTCTGAGATTACCACTACTACTACTGCTGTTACAGAGGAGAGGCTCCCGCGACCCAAGGAAATTGAGGAGAGGGGGCCCACAATTGTTGTTCCTGCACCACATGTCATGACTTTATAGGTGACTACTAAGGGCATAATCTACCTGTCCACTACATTTATACAAGCATTGGCGCAGAGGTTGTCACATGTTGAGTCATAGTTAACTCAGCTTGTTCATCAGATTAGGCCATGTGTCCGCCAGGACAATGTAGACTCGTAGGGTCAGACGTAGGCATTCACGGTCGCCACTATTTAGGAGCATATCACTATTGTGAATTCCTACATTAATGCCTTTGAGGAGATGGTACAATGAGGATTGGGTAAGGTCCAACCTTCGGATTGTCAGTTATACAAACAGAGATCCAACAGCTCTGAGCTGACATGACAACAACATTTGTGGCACCAGTTGCACTAGCTAAGACTATACCTCCGGTGCTGAAGGTTGAATTATTTTCTCTTGAGGATCCTGTCCATCCTTCCGATGGGAAGAGACCCCGTATGTACGAGGCACAGAGAGAAAGAGGAGCTCAATCTTGCTTTAAGGAGATCGAGACATGATGAGAAAATGAGACGAGTTTGAGATACTAAGTAGGTTAGGGGTACTGGCCCCTTCGGACAGAGTACCATTGCTGAGCAGCCCACCCTGCAGGAGAAGGGTCGCCAGACTCAGCCATACACTGGCGCTTAGGCGCCCAGGTATGTTTTTGACCCTTTATGTTTATTTTGTTTTAATTTTGTGCATTGGGGACAATGCAAATCTTTTTCGATGAGGTGTAGGGTTAGTTTTGGGCCTCAGTGAAGTTTGAGCAGCTTGGGTCTATAACTACACTAATTTTTTATCCCAGGGTTTTCTTGGCTATATTTTGTTTCCCTGCGGATATTTAGTTTCTATTGAACCGGAACGTTTAGGATGTTTGATTAATATTTATAGCATATAGTACCAATACTTATAATATATACCATGTTTTTGTGTGTTTGTTTGAAAAATGATACTCGCCAAAAATTTTGATTAAGTAGTTAGATAACAACCATGCATGTTTAGGTGTGTCACAATATTAGTTTTGATAAGTAAGGGTACCTTGAGATAAAAAACATGATTTGTGAGTCTTTTGTTGATAATGTATGCAGTACCGTGTGAGTATGAGCATAATTTGATAAATTCATGTATTTTGTGCTAAGTCAGAACTTTCCCTATTACACTAAGTTAGATTGTAGATTAATTGGATGAGGAAAGGATCTTAGGCTATTGTTCTTAAATAAGTACACTTTATCCTAAAATGACCAACCAAATTGATGATATATCCCTTGTTCCCAATATTTGAGCCTAACATGTGCCCATTCCTTGAAAACACCTGATTAACCTAGCTTTGTTTGTTGTAAAATCCTGAAATTGGCCCTGGTCTTTCTTGAACATTTTGCACTTTGACTAAGGAAAAATCTAAGTTAATGTTGGTTACCAAAAGCGGCCTAAGTTCGGCGTAAGGATATTGTGCACCCCAACACAAGCGAAAATCCAAAGTTTAGTGTGGCTGGTGTAAGGGTGAAACACAAAAATAAAGGGGTGAGTTAAGAATACAGAGAAAAGAAAAACCATATACTGGTTGTAAGGAAAAAAAATAAGTGATGCCTTAATGTGAGCTAAAAAGCAAAATAAAGTATAAAAACAAGGAAAACAGCTGAAAAATGAAAAGAAAGCACCTAGAAAAGCTTGAAATTGGAGAAAGGGGGAATATGGTGAAAATAGCAATGTTGGTAGGACAAAAGTGTGGAAAAACACAGATCAAGGAGGGCCTTTAGTCACTATTTTTCAATAATATCATACCAAAGCCCCATGAACCTACAAGCCTAGAAAGCTTTAAAGTGATCCTAGTCCAGTTACTTGAAGGTCTGGGTCATAAGTATAGAAGAAAGCCGATGGTATTAGACATTATGCATGAATAGCTTTTTTAAGAATGAGTGTTTTTGCGTAGTCCCAAGGTCAAACATGAAAACATAATTGAGTGTCAAATATGGGACTTCTTTCTGTTAGGACATTTGCATTACATTGTTAGCACTAGGCTGGTTTAGTGATTGTGGATTGTTGATAATTCCTTACTTTTCGTAGTTATATTGTAACATGCACCAGTTTGTCTTGGTTTACTAAATAGCTATCTGATCCTATTTTGAAAAGTTGGTATGGGAATTTGAGCCTGAGATTTGTGTGATGAATGCCATTTAGTTGAGGTTTGTGTGTTACTATATTGCCTATATAGATTGAGTCCATCGCTTGAGGACAAGAAACAATTTTAAGTTGATGATGTTGATGTGTTGCCAAAATACAACACTTTTGATACTTAATACTAGGAATTTTGTGTGTTCTCAATGCGATGTTAGTGGTTTTATGTGTTTTTGTGTTTATGTTTGCAGGATTATAGGTTAGCCTTGATTTTGGGGAAGTTACAGAAGTTGCCAAGTTTTTACTGTTATACGAGAACCTCTAGGGGTTGTAGACCATTCTACAGACTGTAGGAAGATTTCGTGAAGATTTCCAGTGAGGGGCTAATTTCTTAAGTTCATTCTATGAACATGTAGATGAGTCATAGATGAGTTTACGAGTCGTGAAAGAGGATTCGTGCCCTAAGGATCAGACAAGTGGACTTGCAGGAATGTCATCACACAAAATCCCCTTTATGGGTCATAAACCACTTTACGAATCGTAGAAAGGTATTTAGAGTTGATGTTCGAAATTACAGCAGCTGAGTACGGGACCCCGATTACGGGCCGTAAAGTACCTTTCGTATAGTGCGCCAACCAATTCTCCTATTCTGTTTAGGATATGAATTTAATTATTATAAATATGTTTTTCAGATTTATTTTAATAATTATTTTTGCCTAGTACTCAGAGAACTCAATATTTTGAGAGAGAAAATTGTGAGATCATATTGGAGAGCCTTTGAGACACTTGTGGTTTAATTCAACCTTGAAGCTTGTGATTTTCATTGAATTATTCTATTATATAAGTGTTCAATTATGTCTTCTCAATTCATAATCTCTGCATCTACACATACCATGAGTAGCTAAATCCACAACTAGTGTTGTGGGAACCATTAAGAACTAACAAAGTAAAATAGGATAATTCACAATTCTTGGAAGGTGTATATCCATGTTTTAATTAACTCTCTTCATTTTGTATGTTTTCTAGTGGTGGAAAACATTAGACCCTGTCTAATGTTTCTGACTGGACCAAGGTAGTAATGAATAGGAAAAGAGATTAATCAACAGGATTCGATTGATGTGTTTTCGTCTAATCAATCGCACTGGGCTAAGAGAAGGTTGTATTGAGACTAATAGGTAATCGTTAGTAATGCACACTATGGAGATGGGCTAAGTCGCATAGTGAAATTCCCCTCTCATCTTTGACCAAAGGGCTTGTTGACCTTAAATTACTGTTGTGCATGCTATACACTAGAAAAGAATAGGTTATCCGGTGATACTGAGTTGGAGAATCATGGGGAACACAATATGCTAGTTTATCTCCATTATTGACTTCTCTCTTGTGATAGTTAGTTAATTTATTT
Source organism: Solanum clarkiae (assembly GCA_011800125.2). Lineage (NCBI taxonomy): Eukaryota > Viridiplantae > Streptophyta > Magnoliopsida > Solanales > Solanaceae > Solanum > Solanum clarkiae. Next base: position 12,339 of record JAABOM020074590.1, on the reverse strand, counting down.
TTTTATTCATTATTACAAACCCCTCCTTCCCCTATGGGGAGTTAAGTTGGTTAACCATTCAGATTGCAAATTGGTTAATTTTCTTGAGTTACGTATTCCCTGTGCGTTCGACCCTAACCTTGTTAGGTTATATATCTTGACAACGATCGCTTTATTCTCTAAAAAGGAGTGTAACTTGGGTGACATCAGTTTCACCTAATTTGGAGCTTGGAGTCGAAAGTTATGGTCATTTTACTAGAGACTGCCAGGTGCAGAGTTGTTCTACGAAACCCTATTATAGCCATACCCATAGACGACTTTTGACAGCTTTTTAAGAAAAGTTATTTTGGTCTTTTTCCACCCTTTCAAAGCCTAAAATCAATATTTTTACATCTAAATAAAGCCCTAAACATGTCAGTTAAATATTGTTATGCTAAATCATTCTCTCAAACGTAGAAGCAATTTTTCAAACGAGAAAAGGTCTAGGGTTTGAAGACAAACTTGAGAATTCTTCAAATATCTTTCAAGGTTTAAAACTTCATGGTATGTATGGCTAAGAAAAACATGAATTCTATTCTTCTATGTGCCCCATAACGCAACTTGATGACGATGTGAGTAAATTGAGTCTCCCACGAATGATTCTTGAAGTTTTCTCTTATAATTTAATGTATTTATACATAATCTTTCATGAATTATCGTTTTTATGATCTAATTACTTGAATTAGAAGATTTTATCTTACTACGAGAACCCTAGCGTGATTTATTATTATATATTTTACTTACATGAACATGCATGAGCATCATTTTGAGCCTAAAGAGTGTATGAAATCCCCAAATGCTTTAATTCTACATTTGTTCTCGTAAATGCTATGAGTTAGAATGATGCATGACAGAGTCCTTATGAATTCAGAGCTGAACCTTAAATTGATGTAACCAAAGAGTTGATAGTTGATGTGATTAGTTGAGTTGACAAATGTCCAATAAGACTAGATGAGTGAGTTAACTACAGCGTTGATGTCTTATGAGCATATTCAGTTTTGAGAGGAGTATTAACCACCGAATCGAGTAAGAGTAACTCTCGCTCAAACTCAATAACTACGTAGCCGGCGTAGGGGAGGATTGAACTGAAAAACTAGATGTTTCCTATTATCTCAAAATGAGGACTTGATGTGACTAATTTTGGATCTACTGATGGGATGTCCTATACCCCTAGCAGGGTATTAGATGGATGTGGAAATGATTGACCGATATATTTATGGAAAACTTGATCTCATTTGATTGATTTCTTACCTTTAGTCGATGGATTTTCTCAACTTTAAATAAGACTTCTTAATTCTTCTAGAGGGAGGATCTTAGAAAATTTCACAAAAAAAAATTTGGATGTACTTTCATAATTCATACAATTCTCGTCTCTCAAACATAAATGACTAGAAAACTCCTGAGCTCTCTTTGTGTCTAAACTGATATTAATAATCCTTCAAGCTCTTTTCTTTGATAATGGATTACTGAGAATTCCCCCCCCTCCCCCTTTCTTTTCTATGTTACTGAATAAAAACAAGAAAATCATTAGTACTCTACTTGTTAATTTATACTAGTTGACAAGCCGAGACAACCTTCGTCACCTTACCTTTACATCCTCCCCGACACAAGTATTGCTCAAAATCCTTGAGATTTTCGTGAACTTAACGTGCCAAGGATTGGACATTACATATTGCAGCTTTGATTATGTGGTATCATTGATTCTTAGATTTGCATCTTCTTAATTGTGTTGCTTTAATTATAACCATGTACAAGTTTTTGTTAGAAGGATCTTTAGTCCATTAAAGTCATTGAAGAGTTTGCCTGGGATAGGATTTATCGACGCGGGCCTGGCTTTGTTTAAATGTTTTGTTATTGTGCATTATTTACTTTAGCATGTAAGTATTGTAACTACTTCTATAATAATAAAATTGGGGTCTAGGATTTCTTTTAATTATTTCATCATCATTGTTTATGTGTGTAGGATAGAAGACTTTCCTATAGGAGTAAATCATGACAACAGTGTTAAAATGCATGGCAGGAAATACAACTAACCATCAGCCTCGCAACATATGTACATATTTTACTTAAGATTTCCAACCACAAATAACTCCCAATATAGATGTATTCCAGCTCAATCTAGAGGTAAGGAAAGCCTAGCCTACCTGAAAGGTGAACCCATGCGCTCCTGAGTAGTCCACACAAGTTTTACCCTATCTAACCACCTGCAAATGCTGCTTAACTGTCAAAATGTGAGTCACAACATAAAAATGGCTATTTTGACTATAACATCCCATGAAATGGGGGAGAATAGGTCAACTGCAACTTACATGGAGAAAATGGGGCTCATGATCCTTACGTCACCCCAAGTCTATAGCAAAAAATGGAGCTCAAAACGAAGCTAAGAATAATAAAAATCAACCCAATAACCACACGACATCTTTTATTGGCAATGAGTACTATTGCATCTTCCAAGATATACTTCTCAAAAATATGGTTAAATTGATAGGATACGAGCATACCACAATGTAGGGATCGAAAACTAAAACAATTTAGATCCAAATTTTACTTAATTTCGGTAAGAAACGGACGAGATATCACATTTTCAATTTTTCAAAAAAAAAATAACAAGACCAGCATCTAAAATCCGATTTCCACACCAAACAGAGCACTATTCTGACATTACCATGACTTGTATCTTGCAAAACTACACAAAATAGACCCAAATTTCACCAAATTTCGACTCAAAACGGATAAAAAAAAACCAAAACATGAAATTTCCAAAAATACACTCCAAGTACAACCAAACAACAAGGATTTTTACCTCAAATAGAGAGCCTAAATCAGTTCTCGACACTTCCACGATGTTCTCCTAGGAAAAAAAACACATGTTAGCCTTTTGAATCATCCAAATCGAATAAAAAATAAAGGAGGAATCGCGTTTCGAAGTTCCCTGTTCATTTTATGCGAGTTTTGGAAACTGGAACATATATATTTGCTTAGCTGACTAATCTGGCTAACATTGAACTTGGTAAAATGAAATGGTTGAATAATTGAAAAATGAGATTATTTAGGAATACATATTGAATGTTGAGATTACGTCCTCTACCACATGGCAGCTTGTGATTTGTCAATGTCACTTGCGCCGCCTTTAACCTTCAACAACTGCTCAAACTTAATTTTGAGGCTCGATATCACCTGGAGTCCAAATCTTACAACCCATATATGAAATCTTATCATAAACGACACTCTGAACTCAACCATGTAATTGAAATTCCCATTAGAGGTTGTTTTAGTCCAACATGGGTCCTATTTCCCAATATCAAAGTTTATCGAAGGGGCCAAAATACACCCAAAAACCTTGAGAACCAAATGAAAGGTTCTTCTAGACTAAAATCGACGTTGTCAATCCAATAGTGAAATCAAAATTTCACACTGGGCACGCTTTCCGAGGACATTTACTAAAGTCAACTATTGACCCATTTTGGAGGGTAAATTTGCAAACTAAATATATTTTCACCAAACATACTCCTAGCCTAATATAGCCATTCTAGAGCTAAAGAAATAATCAAAATTCCACTCTAAGGCTATTTACTAGGACTTTACCATAAAATTCATTGACGATTACAATCTCTCGTTTAACTTGAAATGTTGTATAATTCTCAATGGATTCACCCAACGACCGAATAATCAGTGCTCACAAGTTATAAACAATCCACGGTCACTATGCAAATGCTCAAATAGATAAAAATATTCATAGGATCATAGAAATGACCTGGAGTGTCATTATAAAAGCCAAACATAAATTAGCTTTTGGCTTTTAACATATAAACCACTTTAAAAAGTTGATCCAAATGCCACCTTACACTCTTTATCACATGAATTGACATGGGAAGTACGTAATCATAATGTATGTTGTCATTAGCACAATCCTCACTTTTATTAAGTTAGTACTTATGACTAATTTGATCCTGCGACTGCAAAAGCCTCTCAAAAATTTCATCCCAAAGAAAAACAACACAAAAAAGCAAAGCAGACTCTGTAAGCTTCAAATATTTTTCATCTTCTTTTATTTTCTCCTAAAGCATTCTAAAATGCGAGGATAGTTTTTTTGCGTTTTTTAAACTAATCTTTGTGTTTTCATCGTTCTTAATGATATTGTTGTAATGTAGTTTTATCAGCGATTTCATTTTGGATTTCAATAATTAGAATTAGGTGAATCCAAAAAGCACTAGTGTTTTAGAGACGAAGCTAATTTTGGTAATAGAAAATATGAAAAAATAGTTAAATGTTTCTCTGATTCTTCTTGCATGTCGAATTCTTCTATTTCTGTTTCCTTTTTTATGGTTAGGGGGTAGAGGTAATTTGATTGACATCCCTATAAAATGGGTTATACTTTCAACAAAGTGCCCTAGTTTTCTAGAAGTGGAGAAAATAAGGAAAGATTGAAGAGATCTTTTAAGAGATCTTATACATTTCATTTAACTTTTTGTTTTTGCAAATGTTGGTGAATGTCTTGGATCTTTGAGTTTTTCAATTTTTATGATGCACTTTGATGTTGTGTTTGATGCAGGCTTTTTATTTAGATGACAATTTCTGACATCAAGGAAGAAATGGGATGCAGTAGTGGATCAATAAGGATGGGTTATAATACTGATGATCTTTTTGAAGTAGATAAAAATGATTAGGGGAATGATATGGTTTTAGATAAAGAGTTGGGTGAAAATTTCTTGAAAAACTTCTGTAAAAATGCATCAACTGATTTTTTTGACAAGTATGGTTTAATCAGTCATCAGATTAATTAATTTAATTACTTTATTAACCATAAAATTTAAAGGTTACTTGACTCGATTGGGGAGATCAATGTTGAGCCAGGTTATGATCCATCAAAAAGAGGTGATTGTCATTAGAAGCACACTTCTGTGAAGTTTAGAAAAGTAACCCTTGAGCGGCCAAAGTTTTGTGCTGGGGAGAAGTTTTCTGTAGTCAGCGAGAAAGAGTCATTAGATCTGTGGCCACGACATGCTCGCGTCCATAACATGACCTATTCTGGCAGGATTATGGTTGAGACTTATATTTAGGTTAGGGATGTTGTTTTTGGCTAATATTCAAAAAAAATTATGTTTGCCTATAATATGTAGTTTCATGTGTATCAACTTCTTTCTGTTTATTTGACACTCATTCATTTTGAATGAGCCATATTGCAGTAGTTCTTCTTTTTTTGATATACTCCTTAGCTAGTACATGACCGACTCTTTGACCTAACATTAATTTCATAGCAGGGTTATATATTTTCAGAAAACTTCTATTTCGAGCACACACAATGGATTTTTTTATGGAACAGACATATGTATATCGTATACTCTTTAATACTTGTTACTATCATTTATTTGAACTTCACTATATCCAAGCTTTATTTGATAATGCATCCAACATGTTATTTATTCTTCTTATTCTTTTTAATTTGTTTAGCCGCCCAGGTGTATACAAAAAAGATAGTGAAAAGTGATAAATTTAAAACTGGTGTTGACCGATTTATTGATGAGGAGTGTGAAGTGGAAGATAAAATATCGGACGTCTTGATTAGGAGAATCCCTGTGATGGTACGGTTAACTCAAAATTGAGCTTGATGAATTGTGTTGACAAGCCTAACTGTGAATTTGTTCATGGGGGATACTTCATTATAAAAAAGGCTGAAAAGGTAACATCTTCATTGGAATTCTTTTGTACCTCAACTAACTCTATCCTTTGATATAGGTGTAGCTTAGATTATAGTGCAATTGTCTTGGGAAATTGCATTATTTTGACAAAATGCTTTTTTTAGTGACTCCATTTTTTGGGTTACCCTAAATTACTATTTACTAATGATGTGTTGTTTATATGAGCAATTCTCTTTGGTTCCATTAAATGCTAGTTACTCAGTTCCATTATGTTTAGTCTTGGAATTCCTGTCAGTTGTAATTGAATTTTATATAACAATGAAAATCTTGTAGGATGTTAGAATGTCGCATTCACCAATTCTCTTTTGAAGATTTGCTTCTATTCACCATCATTTTTGTCCTATTTTTTGTTATTTAATTTAAGGATAGTTTTATTCGTAACTCAATAATAGTTTTTAATAAAATATAATTTATTAAAATTTAAATTTATTAACATGAAATACAAGTGTGATATCGTATCCAAAAACTAGTATATAAATATGCGTGTCTTAAAAATTGGTATATTGTGTACATCACCATTAAGGGTAAGTTGGCCACTTCCAAAAGAGAGTAATTACAAGCTTCTTATCAAATCTACAATCTAATCTACATCTTCTATACAAAGTTGTTTACACTAAACTATTTGCTCAAATTTTTTAACTAGTAATACAAAGTAGTATTGTTATATTTGAAGAGTCTTTAGCAGCAGAAGTTCTTTCTCAAGCTTCAAGCAAAGTAATATGATCTTTTCCATTGGCTAACTTTGTCATGATCCAAAATAAGACCTAGACGTGACACGGTAAACAAGGAACCGAAGGATCTCCAAATAAGCCTCTCAGCATGTCATACACACACCATTGGTCGCGAAAGCAAACTAGAACAATATGACCAACATAAACAAGGGAAATTGGGACTAAGGAATGAGTTAAACACTTGAATAATATAAGTGAGTCAAAGCTCATGCTTAATACATAACTTGTCCAACAACACCTCTAATGTTGAACTTTGCAGGGTTATAGACAAGCAACTGGGCTCACTCTCATTGTCAAAGCACACCATAAAGAAAGAGAGTCTTTAATACAAAGCATAAGAACATATACACTGTCCTCGGAACGAAGGACTCACCAACTAGCTTGAATCGGAACCACTAGCCACATGGACGAGGAGGATGACCAAATGGAGTTCAAGTTCCTACATGATAACATCATATAGGCATAGAGCATGTGTTATTACGTGTGAATGTACTAAGTATGTAGAATACAATGCAACAAGAGATAGGAAACATAATCGAAATGTAGAAATTTAGGTAGTGGATAGCATAATAACATTATGGCATGTACGAATGATGAGTGAAGTAAAAACGTGCTTATATAGAACATATCATGTTTGTAGAAAGAGATCATCATTTGAGTAATGAGTTTACCACCTCTCATCCTAGGTGATTGAGGTACCAACAACTCAACTTGGTTATCAAATGTACCACCTTTCATCCTAGGAGATTGAGGTATCAACCCCTCAATTAGGTTAATGAGGTATCAACCCCTCAATTAGGTTAATGAGGTATCAACCCTCAATTATGTTAATGAGATGTCAATCTCTCAATTAGGTTAATGAACATGAGACCCTCTGTCAAAGTGGTCATATCACAAAACTATAGAGCAAAATATCATAGATATATATTCTTTTCATCATCATAAGGTCATTCAACTCATATGTCATGCATTAGGCCTTCAACAACTCAGGATACAAAATCTGGACATTTTATCAAACACTTGGTGGGTGTGTAGTGCTAGTGTAAAATCATGCAATTCAAGAGTAAAATCATGCAAGATAATTCAATGTAAAACCGCCCATCAATACTTAGTAATACCCTCAAGCAATACCAATCAAAATCCTTCATCAAATCTCACAATGGTTCATAGATTCAAAGCTCAAAACATGCAAGAGTATAGATCATGAAATAGTGAAGTCAATGAATCTTACAATCATGTAAATCAGCCACCAACATCACGGCAAAACCCCATCATGGCTAACTTATAAATCATATCAAAACTTCACAATAGTTCGTAGATTTCGTAGATTGAATCATGTATAGTCTCAATAGACAAAGATCATTTCATAGTATATGCTCAAAATTGATATCTATGCATATTCAGCAATATTTGAGAAAATCATAACATATTTCATAGTAATATATACCCATAAGAAATACAACTTGAAATCAGGAACCCATGAATGAAACCCACATACCTTGGCTCTGGGAATCCTTAAAGAAGATTGAAAATGAACACTTGAAGCTTGAATGAGAACCTTAAGATCCGGATGAGTCTTGGGACTCGAAATTTGAGGTGAAATATTAGTCTAAGTATTTGAGTGAGTATTGGGAAATGTCTTGTATGATATGAAGGTGAAATATGGCTAAGTATAGGTATTTTTACGTATGGGAAAGCTTTTACACAAAACCCAAAATGCTTAGACCGAGTAACAAAATTTGCTACAAAAAATACACACTTGCGCGCCCTGGCCGCGTTACGCCAAGGGCGCACCTGCTCACTAGGAATTTCTCACTTGGAAAATTGAAATTTAGATTTGTTCTCTCTAAAATCGGGATTAGAACAATTTCCCACTAAATTTTGTCCCTTGAACAAGAATATGAAGTAAGATTTTCGATATCACGCATGAATTTTGAGATATATGGAAATTACAATTTCAGACACTTCTGTGGAACATTTTCGGGTACTTTTAGGGGTCGTTGCAACATCTCCCTCTTGGGAACATTCATCCCCAAATATTCAAAAAACATAAATAATAAGAGAAATCATGAAGAAGTCAGCCCTAAGAAGAATGCAACAATGCACTTAAATCCCAATTTTATAATCTCAAAATAAGTTTCAAAATCATCATGAACTTGTCAACATAAACATGGATGCATGAAAAATGACATAGGGGCTAAAAAATAATATTTGAACCATAAAGAAAAGACTTGATGATTTATCATAAGCTTGATTAGATGATGAGGTACGGATACTGCTTTTCCATGCCCCCTCCGGCTCCCCGAGAGACACTTAGGGCTTGACGATTCTTCCAAAGGGCCTTGATGACAACTACACCCTTATTAATCAACATTTCCCCCTTTCCATCCAACACCTCCACCGGTACTAAAACAAACCCAAAAAGTACCCAAAAATATGCCTCGGAAGTGCCCAAAATCATAATTGCTATATATCTCAAAATCCGTATGCGATATACAAAATCCGATTTCATGTTTTTGTTAAGGAGTCAAATTGAGTGGAGAGTCTAAATCCTATTTAAGAGAAACCATAGAAAAATTTGAAAATCACAAAAATGCAATTTCTAATGACGATCCGCACCTCTGACGCGATGCGCTAAGGGCGCGCTTTTGTGTACTTTTGTGGCCAGTTTTCTATCTCAGTACAAGACTTTTGGGTCTTGGGCCTATGTGTTTCCATGCGTGAAAATAGCTATACTTAGCCTTGTTTCACCCTCATATCATTCAACACATTCCCAAATTCACTCCCAAACACTTAGAAAATATTTCACCTCCTAAATTCAAGTCTCAAACTCATCCGAATTCTAAGGCTCTCAATCAACCTTCAAGTCTTCATCTCTAATCTTCATTATGCTATTCTCCCAATCTAAGGTACGTGGGTTTCTTTCGTGGGATCCTTTCACCCATGATATCCAAGCTCTTTTTTACACAACATTGCTTGATTTGAAGTTGATTTATTCATGGGTCTTATCTATTATGAATTTCGCTGCACACTATCTTGGGGTTTATGAAATTGTGGTTGTTTTAACATGTTTTGAGAAATGAAACCAACATCTATTGAGAGATTTGATGAAGGGTTGTATATTGCTTGAGGGTGTTACGAAGTATCTACTGATGGTTTTACATTGAATTTTCTAGCATGATTTCACTTTTGATTTGCATGATTTTACACTAGTACTACACACTTATGAAGTTTTTGATAAAATGTATGGATTATGATTTCTTAATGAAATGAAAGGTCAATGCATGTCTTATGAGTTGAATGACGTTATGATGATGAAGGGAATATATGTATATGATAGTGATGAAAGGAATATATGTATAAGATGATGATGATGAAAGGAATATATATCTCTATATATTGTTGGGATGACCAAGCCTCATTCCGAAGGTAATAGGCCCGGGTAACCTTGTTAAGGAGTTTGTACCTCAATCGCCTCGCTCGGGAGGTGGCAAGCCCATGCAACCATGTTGGGGGTTTGCACCCATCAACCATGTTGGGGGGGGGTTTGTACTCCATCAACCTCATGAAGGGATTTGTATCTCATGCGCTTTTCAAAGAAGGTGGTAGGCCTTGGATTGCAATAAGAATGGTCACTCCTTAAACTTGTATTATGATCTATATAAGCATAATTTTACGTCAAGCATCATTTATACATGTCATATTGCTATAAGCATATTAATTGCCTATGTTATGCATTTTGTTTATAGTGCTTATCACTTGTTGCATTGCATCCTACATACTTGGTACATTCAAACGTACTAACACATACTCTATGCCTATATGATAACACCATGTAGGAATCAGAGCACCGCTTGATCATCCTCCTCCTCCACGTGGCTAGTACGATTGTCTCTCAAGCTTGTTGGTGAGTCCTCCATTCTGAGGATGTTGCTTATAATCTCTTGCTATGTACTAAGACTATCCTTCTTTTATGTTATTTACTGACTATGAGGTGAGCCCGGTCGCTTGTCCTGGCCCACGCACTTATCCGTGTAGTAGAGTTGTTGTTAGATATGTTATGTATCTATGCTATGAGCTTTGACTCTCATGTTCTTGATGTCTATGATATGAATTATGTCCCTTAGACCATGGTTATCCCTATTTCTATTCTTGTTTCTATCTTATTGATTCCGCGACAAAGGATGTGTAATAATGTGCTAAAATGCTTGCTTGGTGTCCCCTCGAATTCTCTTTGTGTTGTGTCACGTCTAGGCTTTAGGCTTGGTTCGTGACAGGTACCTTCTCCTAAGCCAACTTATCCTCCACAACACCCATAACTTCATAGAGTTCTATAGCACTAGAGTCCCAAATACCTCCCTTCAACCTAGAATCATGTAGAACCGGGCGAACCATATCCATATCCATAGGATAATCCTATTCATATGCAACCTCACCAATCCTCCTCAACACTCTCTAAGGACCTACAAACCATAAACTCAATTCTCTTTCTTGCCAAACCGTACCACACCCTACATGGGGGTGGGAAAGTCCCAAGTGAACTCAATCATCAACACAAGCACATACGGTCTACCTTAATATCTAATGACACCATCTCCCCCTTGGGAGAAAACCCCCAATTTAGCATCTCTCATTAAGGTCTTCAACTCTATCATGGTGGGGTTAAGTCTTTCTTTGCTTTCACCTTATCAACCAAGAATGATGTAGAAACATTAGTCACCACTGCATCACAATATCCAACCTCTTCCAATCAATCTAGCCAACTGATGGACCTCTCTAGTCACCTCAAAGATTCCCACTTTACATAATTAGCAAGCCACCCCATATACATCAACATTCACAACGTCACCATCAAATGATCCCCAAGCTCTCCCTCATCTCCGGGAATGAACCAACATATCAACACCAAGGACCACTACTAACACAACAAGGTAGGGATTAAAGACCTTATTCATGAGACCTATAGACATAAACAGTGCATTAGCCAATGCCAAAGACACTACCCCTAAATTCACCTTAAGTCCAGAGATGGACTTGTCCCTTCACTACCACTTTATAATCCCCCACTCAAGGACGGGTTCACTAGGGAGTTGGAATCTAACCCTACGAGCCCTACAATTCAAGGGGACACAATATTCATGCAATTAATCCACCCCAAGTACGACATCAGAATCCATGACATCAACTCCAACAAGTCATAAGGCAAGACCTAATTCAATATACCTTTGAACATTTAACAATAATAGATTCACCTATGGGTATATACTTCATAAGGTTTACCTAACACACAGGGCACATATGAATCTTACTAGCAATAAAAAGGATGATGGAAGGAATAGGGACCCCTCGAACCATCAAAGCATGCACAAAAAAATTAATGAAAACCTATAACTTACCGGCAGCATCATTGGGTACATCATCCCCTCCTTGCCTTCTTTGAAGAGCATAGAACTGACTGTGCCTTAGGGAACCACCTTGAAGACGAACATCTTCACCCTTGCCTTGCTTAAAACAACAATATTTCTTCTTATGCCCCTTTATATCACAACGGGTACATGCATTGGTGTCTTTAAAACATGGACCTCTGTAAATATTACCACATGTCGGAAACATAGCATCATCTCTATCTTTGGTACTTTGGAACTTTCCTTCAAAATGGGCCCTACAGGCCTCCTTACCCCTTCACCTTCTCATCTTTTCGTCCTCTAATTTTCTGGCATATATCATCAAGCGGGATAAATCTATCTCATTAATCAACATAGCGGTTGTTAGACCCCGTAAACTGAAATTCGGAATTTAAATGATTGTTAAGGCTGGTTTAAGATTTTACAAGTATTTGGGACTATTCAAGTCAAGTTGTGAATTTTTTTCAAAGTTCTGGAGCCTTAATT